>OZ034979.1:2811922-3069422 GCA_964030785.1 Siderastrea siderea | reverse complement strand
CAGTATTTCGAAAGGTTTGGCCATGCAAAGACGCACAAAACCGACACTAGATAAAAAGAAGTATGACAAGAGAGACTGGGCACAGCAACTCTGGCGCACATCAAATTGGCGGGAAAATCTTTGAAAGAAAACCAACTTCACAAATTGGTGAGCTTTTTAATATCCCTACTTTGAGCTTTACTCCAAACCAGAGGAAAGTCAACAATGCACGTTTTACAGAACTGCTTAAGTTTTAGTAGTTTCAGACTTAGTTCTCGGTTTTTTCCTCTGTGCTTTCATTCTTCACTAGACACCAAGAAAATTCAAGCGAGCCGGAGGTTTGAACGTTACTTAACTACACTAATATATATTTCATGGCATTACTTACACAGATTACTGAAACGTTTTGACTTAGCATGTACTAGTAAGTGCTAATAGTAGACGATCACAGTTGAACAGTTAAGAGTAGCCGCCTGTTAGGATCGAGAATACTCCGTCAACGACCCATTTGACGAATTCCTCATATTTTACCCAAAGATATCCTTTGGTAAAATGTTCTCAAAAATCAGATTTAAAAGTTCGAGGGATGTTTTAATTTTCAGAAATTCACAAAAAGTTGAAAGTGCGGCCAAAGTGCGGTTTTTCGCCTGATCAAATACCCAAAATTCGGTGTGAGGACGAAGCATCGCTAGGGTATTAGAATAAATTCAATTGAAGTCAGACTTGAGATGAATAAGGAACAACTATTCTTATACATGTTTTACATTCAAAACATTTCAAATCTGTTAATACTGAGATTTTGCGAGCATTTTAAAAGCACCTCTATGGAGCGCTAATAATGGCGGCAAAATGTAGGTGAAATTAAACGGCATTAAAATGGTCCTGGTACCTCGTTTTTCGATAATTTTACTTTACAGCCAGAAGATATCATTATTAAATATTTCCCATGCCAAGTGTCAACGCCAAACTCGCAAATCTTCTCTGTGAGAAAATCGAATATTTATGTTATGCGTTCTGCCCAAATCACACAAGATCTATAAATAAACTTACGTTGATAACCTTCAACTGCGCCCATAAAAATTCTAACAGGAATTTAAATCTTAGCGATTTGCCGACTGAACTAGAAAATATTGCCTACTACCAAGTATAAAATGCATTCGAATGTTTTAGAGGCTCTTGAAAGTCAAATTTGAGCTGGAAATCCCTCCAGTGTAAATACTGTCGGCTTGTATTCGCCTAAAGTGAATTTGTCAACAAGCGCTGTTGGCATTTCAAACCGAGGAGGTTTCCGGAACTCTCAGCCACTAGGCGTTAATTATTTTCAAAATTTCGCATTTCAATCCGTTAGACACACAATCGCGAAATAGTTAATAAATTTTTGGAGTTCGCAGGACTGGTTGATCGAGTTGAAACACTTGTGATCATTTCAAGAGCACTGTCAATATCTTATAAACAAACCATTGGACGGAATGCATACATAATCTCTCGAGAGAGAGGTCAGGATGTCAAGAGCTTTAGTAACAAAACGTTCATACAGCGGGAAGGTGATCAAAATGTCAGTGTTATAGCCAGAGGTTAAGTGACAATTTCAAACCAAATTCCGCCTATATAACTATACAGAACAAAGCGGCAAAACTGTCCCGACTCCGAAATGCACAACATTTAGGGCTACAATGTAATTATATTCTGAAGCAGTCACAAGAAACATACCCAAGAGACGTAGATCTACCTCATTGCTACACTACACCAGCTTCCACAATCCCAGGCTTTCTGGTATAAGCAAATCAGGAGCCATTTCAATCTATTTTGTAATGTTACATCGCAATTTGTGCTGTCAGGTTAAGTGTTGTTGACATTTGAGACTCACCGAAATCTCACGCAATCCCACACAGTGACGCAGGTGCAGTGGTGAAAACATGTTCCTTTTGTTTTACCTGAATTAGCTTTATGGACGATGTACAGTTAAACTTCATTTTCTTTAAGAAATGTCATGATATACAAGTATCATAAATAAATCAAATAAACTTCTCTGGAAGGTTATTTTGCGAGAAATATCTGTAGTTTGGGATGGACAAAATTATTGCCTCTTTTATGGGTGAGGCTGGAGACTTTTTCCCGTAGATTGTTTCCTGACTTTTGTCTGAGCAGGATTTTGTTTCCAAATGTGGGTCGTGCGGGATGCTTTCTTCTTTCTAAAAGCAGTGTAGAGCGTATACTCTAATCGTTATTGTTACATGACAAATATAAAATGGTCCATCCCTTACAATATATCCATTTGTCAATGAAAACGAGGATTTCTGACATTTGTCAAGAATTACTTTCTGCACGAGCACTTGCTAGTAATGTCCTCTAGAAGCGCCAAGTATGGAGCCTTTTTGCGCACAGGTGGGAGAGGCACATCTAGGCCCAGGTACGCGCTGCAGCATCGGCAGCTTGAGCTGCTTCAGGGTATTCCACAGTGCCACTGCACACAGGTCATAATGATCGTACACGAGAGGATGCCGGAGCTGAACTGTTTCTACAGTCTCCTTTGCCTGACTAAAACTATTTTCCTCCAGAGCAGCCTGAACATCCATCTCATCAGGATCGCGTTGACGTACTGCGGCACTTTGACGAGAGGAGAAGGACGAGACCTGCGAGGAGGACAAGAATTCAGATGCCTGAAAAAGACGAACATCATCGGTACAGCGGGCTCGTAGCATTTCTCGTGCCACTACCTCAGCGCCAACCGTGCGGCCTGTCGTTTGGCCAATGTGAAATTTTGCCATAAGATAGGACTTTTGTTTAGCACTGAATCGATAGGACTTCTTGGCTGCCCTGATAGCCTATCCCTCTTTTGTATCACAGAGGCCTCTTGGTGACTTATCGGGGCTTGAAGTGCCGGTAAAACGCCAACCCCTCCCTCCAAGCAGGTCTTGTATCCCATTTTCGCTAAATCCATTAGCAAATGTCTCTCTAGTGACTGTGTACACTTTTCCAGAAACAAGTGCCTCTCCAAAGCAGAGAATCTTTGAAAGACACGGACGCAGCCGTCTTGGGGACAGGAATATACAGCTGTCGTCTCGCTGCTATTAAAGGAAACTTCAGAAGCCTGATGATTGATGAAGAGGCCTGATGAAGTCACAGAAGTTGATGTTGGTACCGTCGTTCCCGTCGCGTCAAGCCTGCGCTTTACGTCCTTGAATCATAATGGCTGTCCTCATACCAGAGCCTGCGACCTTATTGGTCAGCGGTGAGATCGCAACAAGCCGCGTAGCTCTGGGGACGAGAATGACGAGATCGAGAATCAGAGAAAGGTGCGTGAATTTGACTGTTTTATCTCCATAGTTTTTCCAATTGAGCTATCAAGCCAGCTGGGAGCTGGTCATTAAATTGGTTCGTAATATACCCGGGAAAGATGAAGATGAAATTATGAATATATGAAATTCATATATTTGAACTGCGGAATGAAGAAATAAATGTAAAGAAGATCCTCGCTTGATAGCCCAATTGGTTAGAGCGTTGCACCGGTATCGCAGAGGTCAGGGTTCGAATCCCGGCAAGCCTGATTTTTTCAGGCTTTCTTTTCGCAACTGCATAAGTTGCGTTAATAACTGCGAGGATCTTCTTTACATTTATTTCTTCATTCCGCAGTTCAAATATATGAATTTCATATATTCATAATTTCAGTAAATATTTCGTCGTCCCTCTGTAAGCATTCTCAGTTGTGGACGAATTTATACCGACCTTCAACGTTTGAGTGAATTTGAGTTTTTCAGCAGAAATAAAAGCGATAAGAAAGATAAGCTGAGTCATCAGAGTTTAAATTTTACGTCATCCAGTAACACTATAGTCAAAATATTGTGTCACACAATCACACTTTTCGTCACGCCGGTTCTTATAAATAGAGGATCGCGCTAACATTTGTGAAACCTAGGGGTGGGGAGGGTCAGAACGGCCGGTTAAAATGCCCATTGGGCTTTCTTGTTATCTTTTAGTTAGGTTGTATAAAGAAATTACAAAAATAACTACCCCACCCAAGTTGACAAGGTTTGCGTGAAGCCTGGTTAATAGATCGGGATATCATCACCGCCTAAAGAACAAGTACGCTCAAATATTGAGACGCACGTTGACCTCTTTACAATTGCACATTCCTAGCGCTACGTAGCCTTCACGCAGAAGTCTCTAATTTGCGTGTAGGCTGTCGCCATGATGAACAGAAACGTTTTTGCACTTTTTACCGTCCTCGTTTTACTAATAGTGTTATATTTCACGGCGTACTATCGTTTTGAAATACCACTCCTACAAACTTATTTGCCAAACATCGAAACGAAGATCGAGCCGTGCAAGAGGCCAAATACCAGTCGAGTCCATGTCTGCATATTTACTGGTCGTTGGATGTATCTTCGAATCTTGCTGCCGTATCTCTACAGAGAACTTCGACAAAACGGCGGCGTGGTTGATAGAGTGCTATTTGCTATGATAGGATACAACAAAGAAACGCAAGTCAAGCTACAGAAGTTCTCGACGGCTGCCAACAGTATTTTACAAGATGAAGCCTTTCAGTTTGTCTATTTAAAACAAGTTCCTAGCGAAAACCACGACCTTAGGGGAATGAACCCATTCTACACCAAGTTTTATTATGTTGTTCTTCAACGTCTTGTGCTAAATCCAGCCGATGTTTATTTTAAGCTAGACGATGATATCGTTTACCTTCATCCAAACGTTTTTGGCAGCATGTTAAAGAACAAGAATACGAGCGATTGCTTCATGCACTTCGGCAACATCGTGACCAACTGGAGATGCAACTGGCTTCATCAGCAGATTGGCGTCTACGACAACGAAGTGAATCCAAAGGGATTAAAATTTGACTACGACCCTTCTGCACCGTGTGGGTGGAAAAGCCCAGAATGCGCTGAAATGGTACTTCGCACCTTCGTGCATCACTATCACAAAAAAAAGTTGAGCAGATACCTGTTTCAAGGCAGGAATCTAACAACGAAAGGACAGCGATTTAGTATTAATCTTTTTCTCCTTGACATAGACCTGGTGGATATGCAGCGAATAATGGAGCTCGGAGCGATCGGCTCTGATGAAGTTTGGTGGACAATAAAATATTCAGGCGGTGCTCGACATACTAATTGCATTGTAGGCGAGGCTTTGGTGGTTCACTTCTCTTACGCGGTAACAACAAAGCAAATGCTGGACTTGGGTTTGTTAAAAGAGTTTGAAAACATTGTTCTCATAGAACTTGGTGACATTTTGCCTGGAGTACTGTGGAATGCTACGGACCTTTTGTGAATTGTTTCTGTTTTTACTTCATCTAGCTACAATTGCGCCTGTGAAAAAAAAACGTTCGTTTATGTCGGTTGAATTGAATATTAAATTTGTATATTAGCCGTGGTTACACCACCCTAGATAAACATGGTTTCCCCAGTATAATTTTGCCTTGGTAATAGTTTTCATTTACCTGGGTAATTAAGGTTACATGCACCCAATTCAAGGCGGTAAATTTTCTGCCTGGGTAACTTAAGCAGAAAAAAACAGACTATGGAGACATGTTTTTCTTTGTCGATTGAACATGCAAATGAGTTATATTTGGCTATGTTTGTGATGTGAATATTGCTCTTTAATATTGCTATTGCAAAATGTAGTCTATGGTATGTATGTCATTATCACTTGATTGCGCGCCCACTTGAGTTTGCAAAGTAGGCGGCCCAGTATTTGGAAGGTTTGGCCATGCAAAGACGCACAAAACCGACACTAGATAAAAAGAAGTATGACAAGAGAGACTGAGCACAGCAACTCTGGCGCACATCAAATTGGCGGGAAAATCTTTGAAAGAAAATCAACTTCACAAATTGGTGAGCTTTTTAATATCCCTACTTTGAGCTTTACTCCAAACCAGAGGAAAGTCAACAATACAAGTTTTACAGAACTACTTAAGTTTTAGTAGTTTCAGACTTAGTTCTCGGTTTTTTCCCCTGTGCTTTTATTCTTCACTAGACACCAAGAAAATTCAAGCGAGCCGGAGGTTTGAACATTACTTAACTACACTAATATATATTTCATGGCATTACTTACACAGATTACTGAAACGTTTTGACTTAGCATGTACTAGTAAGTGCTAATCGTAGACGATCACAGTTGAACAGTTAAAGAAAAAATGGAACATGAACGGGTCAGACTGTGCAATTATTAATAAAAGTTTGTGTTTGTAATTTCTTCATATAATAATAACAATAATAATAATAATAATAATAATAATAATAATAATAATAATAATAACTTTGTTAAAGTGTCAAAATACTTAAGCCTACATGCTAATTGGAGATACAAACATTGAAACTAGAAATAGTCCTTTTTTAAAGTCACGAAGGTTTTCTACAAAGCTTTCTTACGCAGCTGCAGCTTGTTAAGTCTCGTAAAGAATTAGTCATTTCAAGAAGAATAAGTTACAACTCCAAGTTAAAGGAGAAGGTCACTCCAGACACGGTGTATTTTTTGAAATCGTTAATAAAAAGAAGACACTAAGCTGAGTTACTGACCGTGGTTTTAGCTTCTAAAGTGCATCCGATCCCACCGAAATTCCTCTCCAAAGAGCGCCAAAATTCAACACTGCGCGCCGCCATTTTGAATCGTACTTAGCAGCCTGGCCGCTTGTCCATGACGTCATAGCATTCAACGAGACCAGTGGTCGGGTAACGTGGGCTCTGGGAACGAGCCCACGTTAAACTGTGGGGGTAAACTGTTCAGTCACTCATTGGTCGGAGTGCCGGATAAATGCATTCAGCTAAAAGGTTTGTAAGAATATTTTTTTTTAATAGACTTAATTGCAAAAAAAATACACAATAAAATACAGTGGAGTTAAAGTATTAGTAGTAGTTTAACAAAGTGCCATAACTAATTACGATAAAGCAATAAGGATATGTAACTAAATAATTAGTATGTGTAATCAAATGGTGACGAGTGAAATTAGGAAATAATTTCACGCGCGTTTTGTCAAAATTCCAATAATTTCCCGAGCCTTTAGGCGAGGGAAATTATTAAAATTTTGACAAAACGCAAGTGAAATTATTTCCTAATTTCACGAGTATACCATTTGATTACCTATTAATATCATGGGTGACAAATTACACTCACAATCGTGGGGTTTTGACTTGTTTATCGCATCGAGAACTCCTTGAGCATTGAAACGGTTTAACGGCTAAAGTTCACATTTTTCTGAGTGAAATAATGAAAAAATCTTGTGACAAGTTTTTACCACGCTTTGACGATTTCGTGTTTTTTGTAACCGACAGCAAAATACACCAGACTGTGAATTTTTACTTGAAAAGTACCAAAGCAAATCGCTTGGCAAAGGTTATCCGCGTTTTATCCGGCAAATTCACTGAATCGTGCACTACGTTGCCCCATCAAGCAAGGCTCAGAAGGCTTCACAAATACATTCAAAATACGCAAAGCAAACTTGTTTTGACGAAAGTAAACTTCGGAAGCAAATTTGTATTTAAAAACTGACCTTTATTCCATTCGAAGAAGGGCCCAAATCCACTGAATTACTTCAGTCTCTGAGTTCGCGGTCAATCACTCGATCGCTGCAACTGGCTCGCCCTTCAAAAATTTTCGCTGTCACACTATCAAAAATAATCTCTTCTTTTTAACTCGCAGGTGATTTCTGAGAAGTTCAGTCAATTAAAAGTCAAAATTTACAGATTACCAATTGTGTCCTCAATGAATATTTCCAGAATTGCTTTAGTTCTGCACAAAACATCTTCATCATTAACCTCAACGCCATCTTGGCGCTGAGCTATAGACCCGTTGCCATGGCAATTTTGTAATTTCACATGTGAAATTATAAATTAACGCTGAAATTTCGCGCCAAAATTAAGGAGTAATTTGTCACCCATGATATTAAGTAAATAATATTGGAGCGAAGACTAATGAAAGCACAATCAAATCGTTTTAGACTATCTTGTTGATTTCCATGTTCTTTCTTCTGGGTGTTTATTGCTGAGAAGATTTAACAGTTATCTGCTGACAAACATTTTCTTGTTTCAAATCTACAGTCAAAATAAAGCGCAAAATTGTCGGCACCTGCGTTGCTAAAAATACAAACAAACAAAATAACAAAACAAAACAAAACCGTTGCAAAGCTCGCATATGGCAAGCCGATTGTAGCAAAATTCAAAAATCATTTCTTAACCATTCAATCTTTGTTTTAAAGACAATTCCATGCATATTTCAGACAATTCAATGCAATGCTCAGTTCAATTCAATGGTCCATTCAATTCAATGCATATTCAATTCAATGTTTCATTCAATTCAATGCATATTCAATTCGATGCCGACTTCAATGCCCCATTCAATTCAATTCACTGGCGAAAAATGTAGTACGCATGCGCTGCGCAAAAAATCACGGATCAGGTGTGCAGCGATGTAATTGGTTCAGAAGCGAAAATGCCCGCAAGAACAGAATTAGAAGAAGGAGTGATGGCTGCCTTGTTATGGTGATAGCCAGATGGCGTTTTTTCACATCGCGAGAAATCGAAACTAGATTTGTCCTCGTTATTAAGTGGATCACATTCTTTAGACAATTTAGCATCCCGGGGCAGTTTAACAAATGCTGCCAGTCGGTTTATTTTTCTGCAGTCAACGTCGGAAGATGCTGCCTCGCCAGGAAAAATGGCACAGAAAAGGTGAGTGATTTGCACGTTTTTGGTTAGTGTACGTTTCATGCCACCCGGTCCAAAAAGAAATTATAAAGGGGTAAAAAGGCGATTTCTGAGCTTTCTGTAGATCTATGGCTTGGCTTGGATCGGGTGGCAGGGAAGTAATAATTTCCTGATACGTGTAGACTGTTTTGGGTGAATAATTCGTACCATGTCAATCATGGAAATTCTACACGGTGTATTGTTCAGATGGTATCTTATTCCGGGATCTCAATACAAGTTATAACTACAAGATGTAAGCTCACTTTCTTTACTCGTTTATGTAGATTAAGTCTATGCGTGTCTTTTTGTAAGCATGGTTCGCAGAGTTACAATATCAATGTTTGCCTTTTGTAATTTCCTCAATCCCTCTTTGTATCATTTCATGCTGGGAAAAATGTGCGGTTTGACAATAAATTTTTAACGTGTGGATTATTTTAATGTGTTAAGGTTATTCACTCTCTGTTATAAAGATATTTGTCAGTTACGACGAGCAAGAACCAGTTGCAAACAATTAGTGTAAATTTTTGAAAATTACAAATTTTTAGCTAGTAGATCTTTCACTCTTTGTTATAAACATTGTTTGATGGGCAAGAACCATTTGGGATAATTCTACAGTCTTATATTTTTTTTAAATAATCGTGTTGTTGTTAGTTGTCAGTCAATTCTTTATCTGTAGCTGCAGTGTGACCCCGAGGGAATTTATTTATTTTCATTCTGAAACATTTTTATATCCCCATCCCTTTTTTTCTTGGGGCAGTCCCCCTTTAAGGCATCTGGATATGCCATTGCTAACTCTGATCTGTTTTTAGTACATAAAAATATAATGTTCTTACAGTTATTATAGTCATGGACAAAAATTACAATAGTATTAGCCCAAAATTGGCAGTCACGAGAGTTCATAATTTTTTATGCTAACACTAGGAAAATGATGCTTGTCATAGACACAGGCACACGGCAATCAAGAGGTGCTTGTTGATTAATTTCAAAACTGATTTAATGTCCACATTTGTATTATATGCTTGTTGTTGTTGTTGTTGTTTTTTTTTTCAGACCAAGATGAAAATGTTTTCATGGAAGACTGAGCATAAACAATGGAAGCACACATTGGCAACAGGACACTATTTATGTTGCATGGTGATGAATGTACACATGTGAAAGGACATTATTTTGTGGAGAGAATGCAAATAAACACGATCTTTGCAGCAGTACTTCATATCTTGTATCTTCTCAACTTGTTGTGGTTGTTGTTGTTATTATTGGGGGGCAGGGGGGAGAGTGACTCCTTTACTGCATGATTGTCAAGACCACTGTAATTCAGATATAAGTTAGTTATAATGGAGTCTTGATGCTGTTAAACTGTTATTGGGGTGTTCAGCTACATACCAACAAGTGTATTTAACAACAAGTTTGCAAACTTTAGTTCGAAAGAGAAGACACTTATAATGGAATCAAATCATGATTAGAACTGGTTTACTTCTTTTAGGATTTTGCTCAATTAAATGTTTTTCAATGCACCCAGGATTGTTTATTGAAATATATGTAATGTCAGCTGTAATGACATTTTACAGTGTGATTGTTCAGTTTTAAACTCACTGGGTGGAATAATAGACCAGCTTACTGTACAGCTGAATTATTTGTACCTGTTATTATATGGCTACTAATACAGTTCAGAATTTATACCACACTCTGCAAGTGAGACCTTTTTGTTAAACAGTCTCAGCCTACAGGGTCAACACTACATGAGCCTTTAGGTGAGTGCAATTACTGTAGGTCAGCAACAAAACAGTTGGACATTTATGACATCCCTGGAAACCAGTTAATATGCTAATAATTCTGAAAGAACTTTCAAAGTAGCACAAAAAGTGTACTGAACTGGCAGGTCTTCAAATGTAAGAGCAACAAAACAGTTGGGCATTTCTAATATTCCTGGAAACCAGGTTATATACCTTCAAAAATCTAAATAATTGAATAATTTAAATCTCTTTTTATTATGCTCAAAGCTCTTTGGGACTCTGTGCTGTCTACTGCTGAAGACTACTGCAAATTGATGTTCACAATTCTTGTTTAGCGCGTGGTGGCCTGCAGGTTTTAGTGATCTATAACTAATTTTCAATAGAGAAGTTGCAGTTAACGGCAAAATAATGATTAATTTGCCTTCTAACAGCCAATAAGAATCGAAGTAGAATGGTGTGGTTTCTTTAGGCATATAAAATTTTTGACTGACGATCCTGAAAAGGGTTGCCCTTGAGTAAAACAAGATTACAATGACAACAAACAACTTTTATTGGAGTGTGAGAATCTGAAACATTTGATTCTTCGTGTAATTTGTTCATGCATTTATAATATTTTTCTAGCGGTACACAATGCAGATACCAACTCCACACCAACGTAATGGACTTCTTTTAGCTTCTTTTGCTTAGAAGGATACTCTATAATTGAAAACTGGTACAATGCTGACAAAACTTACCCGTAACGGTCGACGTCAGGCACGATATTATTCTACAATGCAAAACACTTTCTAGCAACATGCTATTTTTTAACTTGCATTCACACCGATTAAAAATAGCATTACATTTTCCTAGACCTGTTTCCCCGACTGCTGCAGACTTTCTAAGAAATGTCTTATTATGGATAGTAAAGTGTTCCAGTTTCTTGCAATTACAACCATGTCACGTGTGCTAAAATCTGTCAAACGAGCGATTTCAGACGAAATAATAAATGTTAGAGCTCGTGTAATATCTGATATTAAACATCTTCGGTCGAAAGTAAAAGAAACGATGTTTTAGGATCAAATGATGTCGCCAGATTAAGGTCATTCCCCCGAAATAAAATTTAACACAGGATTTTTGTCAAATTTTCACAAGTTGTTACCTATTGGTCAATGTTTTGAAAAATAAAATAAAAAGAATAGGTCCCCATGTTCGTTTACGAGATATCATCGTCTCAAGTTACCCCATAATTCCTTACAATTTCGCCTAACGAACACGTTTATTTGATCAGTTTACGCTACTTTCCGTAGCCAGAGGAAGCACGTGATTACAGCAAACCTTGAAACAATGTACCAGATGCAAAATATCGATAGCAAGGAACAATTTACTATAAGATTGATGGCAGATGCTTGAAGCATCAGACGAAATTGACTTAAAACCTTCCTTACGTGCGTGTTCTCGAGGTCGTGATTTCATTCATCTCCGTGAGCAATGCGTTTCTAGTAATAATTTTTTTTTCGAACATGTGTTTTTTTTCTAACTCTTTGAACAAAAAGAGGATAAATAGCAGGTCAAAAATATTTGAAAAAAAAGATAGGTCCCCATGCTTGCTTAAGAGTAAATAACTATTCTTTTCTCTGGTGAGCTTAGCCTCATAGGAAGCCTGTTACTCCCTGGACGTGCGTGCGCTGTGAGCGCGCGCAAATGACGCAACAAATCGTGCGCAGTAAGGATGCGTAATGCAATACAGGGGAATGACCTTAGTGCTGAAACGATTCTCAAAACAAATATGTTATAGGTGGTGTACACAAAAACAAATGGTCCTATCCATCCATAACCGATCTTGTCTAAAACTTATAACCCTTACGTTCTGACGTTGTTCTTGTTCCTTTTACTTCTATGTTTCTTCTCGAGCTAACAGTCAACGCCGCGAGACCTCCAATAACTTTGGTGGCCATCAGATCGCAACGAGAAACATTGAATCGAAAATAGTCTGAAGCAAGACACAGCAGTTACAATACTCTCCTTAGTCAGGCGATTAGCGTCGAAACTAATTTTCTATTTTAGCGATTTTGTAAAACAAGCTGTCATTATGCACCTATCAATTTAATGCTGGCGGGGGGGGGGGGGGAGCCAGGGCATGGGGTGGGCATTTGATTGTTATTGCTGGCCTTGGGGTGGGGCTTTTGACTGATCTTAACCCTTGTCTTCCCGGGGGGGAGGGGACATTTGATTCTGTCTTCGCCGGACGTGGGAATATTTAAACATCGACTTGAACGAAGGAGACTGAGACCGAAATTACTTTTCCTGCGTCACGCCTGCGCTATACGTCCTTGAATCATGAAGAATGACGAGATCGAGAATCAGAGAAAGGTGCGTGAATTTGACTGTTTTATCTCCATAGTTTTTCCAATTGAGCTATCAAGCCAACTGGGAGCTGGTCATTAAATTGGTTCGTAATATACCCGGGAAAGATGAAGATGAAATTATGAATATATGAAATTCATATATTTGAACTGCGGAATGACGAAATAAATGTAAAGAAGATCCTCGCTTGATAGCCCAATTGGTTAGAGCGCTGCACCGGTATCGCAGAGGTCAGGGTTCGAATCCCGGCAAGCCTGATTTTTTCAGGCTTTCTTTTCGCAACTGCATAAGTTGCGTTAATAACTGCGAGGATCTTCTTTACATTTATTTCTTCATTCCGCAGTTCAAATTTATGAATTTCATATATTCATAATTTCAGTAAATATTTCGTCGTCCCTCTGTAAGCATTCTCAGTTGTGGACGAATTTATACCGACCTTCAACGTTTGAGTGAATTTGAGTTTTTCAGCAGAAATAAAAGCGATAAGAAAGATAAGCTGAGTCATCAGAGTTTAAATTTTACGTCATCCAGTAACACTATAGTCAAAATATTGTGTCACACAATCACACTTTTCGTCACGCCGGTTCTTATAAATAGAGGATCGCGCTAACATTTGTGAAACCTAGGGGTGGGGAGGGTCAGAACGGCCGGTTAAAATGCCCATTGGGCTTTCTTGTTATCTTTTAGTTAGGTCATGAGAACCCTCATAGAGGATTTTTTGGCTCGCTGTTGGAAACCTTAGTTGCTATGGACGCTAACATTGATTTAATTAAATGCTCGAAAATCTAATTAAGTGAACCCATCGTTTAAGCCAATCATAGAGTGTAAGGGAATTTGATCTCGATTGCCGTTTTCACCGCTCGCAGTTGGAATTTGATTTGCGGCCGAAAACATACATCCGGCGGGTTTCACCCGTCGAATTTGAAACCCTAGCTTTTTTGCCGCGATGGAAACCTGAAAATGGGGAAACATTCAAGCTTCTTGAGTTGTTTTTGTAGGATCTTTCAGTGGTCGCGCTACCTGTGTGAAGACACTACGATTTTTGTCGAGTGCAGACGCGATGATGATATATAATAATCACGAGTGCCTTTTTTAATTTAAAAAAAGGTTCACATCATCGAAAACAACGGTGTCATCCCTAACGTTATCATTGTGATGTATTTCGGTAATTTGCACCACAGAGATCAATTTGCTCAAAATTCCTTTGTTGTACTTTCCCTGTAATAAGGAATTTTCGCTATTGTTTTGCGATAAGCCGCGGCCCATTCGAATTTGGTATATCGGATTATGGAATAGCGGGCACACACGCAAGCCAGAGGCAACTTAGCCAGCGATCGCGTTACAAGCCTTGGAAGCGGGAATTGAAGGGAAAGCGCGCGCTTTCGAAAGAACGATCATGTCACGACGCTCTCGTGAAAATTCAATCGATGAGAAACGCAGGATATATAAGAAATGAAAGAAACAAAAGAAAACGATCGTCTCGGATTATGTAAAGAGAGGCCAAGAAAATTCGAAAACAGAAAGAAAGAGACACTTATTCGCGTGCTAAATAACTGGCTCGTGTTTACTATGCCAAATGGAAGGAACTAGTCGAACAGAATAAAAGAAGAACGCTGGACAGAACCAAGGTATGACTTAAATTTTATAAACAGTGCCAATCACAGTATTTAAGATCGCACTTAATATTTTTGTTTATCTGAACTGGCGGGTGTTGCGCCTCATACAGTTCGATGTAACATAAACATTACTGATCACAAAATGTAAGATCGCACTTAATATTTTTATCCATCTGAACTGGCGGGTGTTGCACCTCATACAGTTCGATGTAACATAAACAGTACTGATCACAGTTAAGATCGCGCTTAATATTTTTGTCCATCTGAACTGGCGGGTGTTGCGCCTCATACAGTTTGGTGTAACATGAACAGTACTGATCACAAAATTTAAGATCGCACATAATATTGTTATCCATCTGAACTGGCGGGTGTTGCGCCTCATACAATTCGATGTAACATAAACAATACTGATCACAAAATTTAAGATCGCACTTATCCATCTGAGCTGGCGGGTGTTGCGCCTCATACAGTTCGATGTAACATAAACAGTACTGATCACAAAATGTAACATCGCACTTAATATTTTTATCCATCTGAACTGGCGGGTGTTGCGCCTCATACAGTTCGATGTAACATAAAACAATACTGATCACAAAATTTAAGATCGCACTTATCCATCTGAGCTGGCGGGTGTTGCGCCTCATACAGTTCGATGTAACATAAACAGTACTGATCACAAAATGTAAGATCGCACTTAATATTTTTATCCATCTGAACTGGCGGGTGTTGCGCCTCATACAGTTCGATGTAACATAAACAGTACTAATCACAGAATTTAGATCGTGCTTAATATTTTTGTCCATCTGAACTGGCGGGTGTTGTACCTCATACACTTCGATGTAACATAAACAGTACTGATCACAAAATGTAAGATCGCACTTAATATTTTTATCCTTTGAACTGGCGGGTGTTGCGCCTGTTCAATGTAACACAAACAGTGCTAATAATAGACTCACTGAGCGGAATTGTAAACGGAAGTGAAGAACATATCTTACTTCCTGTCACTAAAAAATGTCAACTCACCCTACCCTTGCTAATTTCTAATGATAAACAAAACTGAATGAAGCATAATTATAATAGGTATGAGAATATATATATTTTTCAATTCACCCATTCATTACTAGAATATTGCAGTAAATGACCGAAAACATCAAGTCCAGGTCGTCTAATGCTTGCATGTACAACAATTTCAAATTATAACACCCTCCCACCTAACCTCCCCTCCCGAAAAAAGTGGACTGACTGCGTGCCGTATTGTCTGTCACGTTTACTTGCCTTGCCTGACTATTAATTATTCGGCTCAGTACGGCATGTCTGAAGGAGCGGAGGCGAACTATCAAAAAGCTGAACCGCAAGTAAAAAGAACGAAACGAAGCGGTTCTTGCGCTCGGATGTTTCGATATTTCGCAAGCACCGTGAAAAGTTGACGTGTGACTGATGGTTAACATTCGTTTTACCAGAGAACACACGAGAGTCCAACTGTGTGCCTCGTCAAGTGTTGACGTGTGACTGACGATGAACATTCGTTTACTAGAGGCCAAAGGAGAATCCGACTGTGTGCTCAGTCAACGGCTCCTATTGTCTTCTAGCGGGTAGGGATCAAAGTTCGGTCATTTCAGATGACCGAACTTTCCGTTTCTAAGGCCTGAGGGTCCTCATGGTATAAAGAAATTACAAAAATAACTACCCCACCCAAGTTGACAAGGTTTGCGTGAAGCCTGGTTAATAGATCGGGATATCATCACCGCCTAAAGAACAAGTACGCTCAAATATTGAGACGCACGTTGACCTCTTTACAATTGCACATTCCTAGCGCTACGTAGCCTTCACGCAGAAGTCTCTAATTTGCGTGTAGGCTGTCGCCATGATGAACAGAAACGTTTTTGCACTTTTTACCGTCCTCGTTTTACTAATAGTGTTATATTTCACGGCGTACTATCGTTTTGAAATACCACTCCTACAAACTTATTTGCCAAACATCGAAACGAAGATCGAGCCGTGCAAGAGGCCAAATACCAGTCGAGTCCATGTCTGCATATTTACTGGTCGTTGGATGTATCTTCGAATCTTGCTGCCGTATCTCTACAGAGAACTTCGACAAAACGGCGGCGTGGTTGATAGAGTGCTATTTGCTATGATAGGATACAACAAAGAAACGCAAGTCAAGCTACAGAAGTTCTCGACGGCTGCCAACAGTATTTTACAAGATGAAGCCTTTCAGTTTGTCTATTTAAAACAAGTTCCTAGCGAAAACCACGACCTTAGGGGAATGAACCCATTCTACACCAAGTTTTATTATGTTGTTCTTCAACGTCTTGTGCTAAATCCAGCCGATGTTTATTTAAAGCTAGACGATGATATCGTTTACCTTCATCCAAACGTTTTTGGCAGCATGTTAAAGAACAAGAATACGAGCGATTGCTTCATGCACTTCGGCAACATCGTGACCAACTGGAGATGCAACTGGCTTCATCAGCAGATTGGCGTCTACGACAACGAAGTGAATCCAAAGGGATTAAAATTTGACTACGACCCTTCTGCACCGTGTGGGTGGAAAAGCCCAGAATGCGCTGAAATGGTACTTCGCACCTTCGTGCATCACTATCACAAAAAAAAGTTGAGCAGATACCTGTTTCAAGGCAGGAATCTAACAACGAAAGGACAGCGATTTAGTATTAATCTTTTTCTCCTTGACATAGACCTGGTGGATATGCAGCGAATAATGGAGCTCGGAGCGATCGGCTCTGATGAAGTTTGGTGGACAATAAAATATTCAGGCGGTGCTCGACATACTAATTGCATTGTAGGCGAGGCTTTGGTGGTTCACTTCTCTTACGCGGTAACAACAAAGCAAATGCTGGACTTGGGTTTGTTAAAAGAGTTTGAAAACATTGTTCTCATAGAACTTGGTGACATTTTGCCTGGAGTACTGTGGAATGCTACGGACTTTTTGTGAATTGTTTCTGTTTTTACTTCATCTAGCTACAATTGCGCCTGTGAAAAAAAAACGTTCGTTTATGTCGGTTGAATTGAATATTAAATTTGTATATTAGCCGTGGTTACACCACCCTAGATAAACATGGTTTCCCCAGTATAATTTTGCCTTGGTAATAGTTTTCATTTACCTGGGTAATTAAGGTTACATGCACCCAATTCAAGGCGGTAAATTTTCTGCCTGGGTAACTTAAGCAGAAAAAAACAGACTATGGAGACATGTTTTTCTTTGTCGATTGAACATGCAAATGAGTTATATTTGGCTATGTTTGTGATGTGAATATTGCTCTTTAATATTGCTATTGCAAAATGTAGTCTATGGTATGTATGTCATTATCACTTGATTGCGCGCCCACTTGAGTTTGCAAAGTAGGCGGCCCAGTATTTCGAAAGGTTTGGCCATGCAAAGACGCACAAAACCGACACTAGATAAAAAGAAGTATGACAAGAGAGACTGAGCACAGCAACTCTGGCGCACATCAAATTGGCGGGAAAATCTTTGAAAGAAAATCAACTTCACAAATTGGTGAGCTTTTTAATATCCCTACTTTGAGCTTTACTCCAAACCAGAGGAAAGTCAACAATACAAGTTTTACAGAACTACTTAAGTTTTAGTAGTTTCAGACTTAGTTCTCGGTTTTTTCCTCTGTGCTTTTATTCTTCACTAGACACCAAGAAAATTCAAGCGAGCCGGAGGTTTGAACATTACTTAACTACACTAATATATATTTCATGGCATTACTTACACAGATTACTGAAACGTTTTGACTTAGCATGTACTAGTAAGTGCTAATAGTAGACGATCACAGTTGAACAGTTAAGGAAAAAATGGAACATGAACGGGTCAGACTGTGCAATTATTAATAAAAGTTTGTGTTTGTAATTTCTTCATATAATAATAACAATAATAATAATAATAATAATAATAATAATAATAATAATAATGATAATAACTTTGTTAAAGTGTCAAAATACTTAAGCCTACATGCTAATTGGAGATACAAACATTGAAACTAGAAATAGTCCTTTTTTAAAGTCACGAAGGTTTTCTACAAAGCTTTCTTACGCAGCTGCAGCTTGTTAAGTCTCGTAAAGAATTCGTCATTTCAAGAAGAATAAGTTACAACTCCAAGTTAAAGGAGAAGGTCACTCCAGAAACGGTGTATTTTTTGAAATCGTTAATAAAAAGAAGACACTAAGTTGAGTTACTGACCGTGGTTTTAGCTTCTAAAGTGCATCCGATCCCACCGAAATTCCTCTCCAAAGAGGGCCAAAATTCAACACTGCGCGCCGCCATTTTGAATCGTACTTAGCAGCCTGGCCGCTTGTCCATGACGTCATAGCATTCAACGAGACCAGTGGTCGGGTAACGTGGGCTCTGGGAACGAGCCCACGTTAAACTGTGGGGGTAAACTGTTCAGTCACTCATTGGTCGGAGTGCCGGATAAATGCATTCAGCTAAAAGGTTTGTAAGAATATTTTTTTTTAATAGACTTAATTGCAAAGAAAATACACAATAAAATACAGTGGAGTTAAAGTATTAGTAGTAGTTTAACAAAGTGCCATAACTAATTACGATAAAGCAAGAAGGATATGTAACTAAATAATTAAGTAAATAATATTGGAGCGAAGACTAATGAAAGCACAATCAAATCGTTTTAGACTATCTTGTTGATTTTCCATGTTCTTTCTTCTGGGTGTTTATTCCTGAGAAGATTTAACAGTTATCTGCTGACAAACATTTTCTTGTTTCAAATCTACAGTCAAGGGAAATAAGTATTCGTCACTTTCAAAAATTAAGCGCAAAATTGTCGGCACCTGCGTTGCTAAAAATACAAACAAACAAAATAACAAAACAAAACAAAACCGTTGCAAAGCTCGCCTATGGCAAGCCGATTGTAGCAAAATTCAAAAATCATTTCTTAACCATTCAATCTTTGTTTTAAAGACAATTCCATGCATATTTCAGACAATTCAATGCAATGCTCAGTTCAATTCAATGGTCCATTCAATTCAATGCATATTCAATTCAATGTTTCATTCAATTCAATGCATATTCAATTCGATGCCGACTTCAATGCCCCATTCAATTCAATTCACTGGCGAAAAATGTAGTACGCATGCGCTGCGCAAAAAATCACGGATCAGGTTTGCAGCGATGTAATTGGTTCAGAAGCGAAAATGCCCGCAAGAACAGAATTAGAAGAAGGAGTGATGGCTGCCTTGTTATGGTGATAGCCAGATGGCGTTTTTTCACATCGCGAGAAATCGAAACTAGATTTGTCCTCGTTATTAAGTGGATCATATTCTTTAGACAATTTAGCATCCCGGGGCAGTTTAACAAATGCTGCCAGTCGGCTTATTTTTCTGCAGTCAACGTCGGAAGATGCTGCCTCGCCAGGAAAAATGGCACAGAAAAGGTGAGTGATTTGCACGTTTTTGGTTAGTGTACGTTTCATGCCACCCGGTCCAAAGAGAAATTATAAAGGGGTAAACAGGCGATTTCTGAGCTTTCTGTAGATCTATGGCTTGGCTTGGAGCGGGTGGCAGGGAAGTAATAATTTCCTGATACGTGTAGACTGTTTTGGGTGAATAATTCGTACCATGTCAATCATGGAAATTCTACACGGTGTATTGTTCACATGGTATCTTATTCCGGGATCTCAATACAAGTTATAACTACAAGATGTAAGCTCACTTTCTTTACTCGTTTATGTAGATTAAGTCTATGCGTGTCTTTTTGTAAGCATGGTTCGCAGAGTTACAATATTAATGTTTGCCTTTTGTAATTTCCTCAATCCCTCTTTGTATCATTTCATGCTGGGAAAAATGTGCGGTTTGACAATAAATTTTTAACGTGTGGATTATTTTAATGTGTTAAGGTTATTCACTCTCTGTTATAAAGATATTTGTCAGTTACGACGAGCAAGAACCAGTTGCAAACAATTAGTGTAAATTTTTGAAAATTACAAATTTTTAGCTAGTAGATCTTTCACTCTTTGTTATAAACATTGTTTGATGGGCAAGAACCATTTGGGATAATTCTACAGTCTTATATTTTTTTTAAATAATCGTGTTGTTGTTAGTTGTCAGTCAATTCTTTATCTGTAGCTGCAGTGTGACCCCGAGGGAATTTATTTATTTTCATTCTGAAACATTTTTATATCCCCATCCCTTTTTTTCTTGGGGCAGTCCCCCTTTAAGGCATCTGGATATGCCATTGCTAACTCTGATCTGTTTTTAGTACATAAAAATATAATGTTCTTACAGTTATTATAGTCATGGACAAAAATTACAATAGTATTAGCCCAAAATTGGCAGTCACGAGAGTTCATAATTTTTTATGCTAACACTAGGAAAATGATGCTTGTCATAGACACAGGCACACGGCAATCAAGAGGTGCTTGTTGATTAATTTCAAAACTGATTTAATGTCCACATTTGTATTATATGCTTGTTGTTGTTGTTGTTGTTTTTTTTTTCAGACCAAGATGAAAATGTTTTCATGGAAGACTGAGCATAAACAATGGAAGCACACATTGGCAACAGGACACTATTTATGTTGCATGGTGATGAATGTACACATGTGAAAGGACATTATTTTGTGGAGAGAATGCAAATAAACACGATCTTTGCAGCAGTACTTCATATCTTGTATCTTCTCAACTTGTTGTGGTTGTTGTTGTTATTATTGGGGGGCAGGGGGGAGAGTGACTCCTTTACTGCATGATTGTCAAGACCACTGTAATTCAGATATAAGTTAGTTATAATGGAGTCTTGATGCTGTTAAACTGTTATTGGGGTGTTCAGCTACATACCAACAAGTGTATTTAACAACAAGTTTGCAAACTTTAGTTCGAAAGAGAAGACACTTATAATGGAATCAAATCATGATTAGAACTGGTTTACTTCTTTTAGGATTTTGCTCAATTAAATGTTTTTCAATGCACCCAGGATTGTTTATTGAAATATATGTAATGTCAGCTGTAATGACATTTTACAGTGTGATTGTTCAGTTTTAAACTCACTGGGTGGAATAATAGACCAGCTTACTGTACAGCTGAATTATTTGTACCTGTTATTATATGGCTACTAATACAGTTCAGAATTTATACCACACTCTGCAAGTGAGACCTTTTTGTTAAACAGTCTCAGCCTACAGGGTCAACACTACATGAGCCTTTAGGTGAGTGCAATTACTGTAGGTCAGCAACAAAACAGTTGGACATTTATGACATCCCTGGAAACCAGTTAATATGCTAATAATTCTGAAAGAACTTTCAAAGTAGCACAAAAAGTGTACTGAACTGGCAGGTCTTCAAATGTAAGAGCAACAAAACAGTTGGGCATTTCTAATATTCCTGGAAACCAGGTTATATACCTTCAAAAATCTAAATAATTGAATAATTTAAATCTCTTTTTATTATGCTCAAAGCTCTTTGGGACTCTGTGCTGTCTACTGCTGAAGACTACTGCAAATTGATGTTCACAATTCTTGTTTAGCGCGTGGTGGCCTGCAGGTTTTAGTGATCTATAACTAATTTTCAATAGAGAAGTTGCAGTTAACGGCAAAATAATGATCAATTTGCCTTCTAACAGCCAATAAGAATCGAAGTAGAATGGTGTGGTTTCTTTAGGCATATAAAATTTTTGACGATCCTGAAAAGGGTTGCCCTTGAGTAAAACAAGATTACAATGACAACAAACAACTTTTATTGGAGTGTGAGAATCTGAAACATTTGATTCTTCGTGTAATTTGTTCATGCATTTATAATATTTTTCTAGCGGTACACAATGCAGATACCAACTCCACACCAACGTAATGGACTTCTTTTAGCTTCTTTTGCTTAGAAGGATACTCTATAATTGAACACTGGTACAATGCTGACAAAACTTACCCGTAACGGTCGACGTCAGGCACGATATTATTCTGCAATGCAAAACACTTTCTAGCAACATGCTATTTTTTAACTTGCATTCACACCGATTAAAAAGAGCATTACATTTTCCTAGACCTGTTTCCCCGACTGCTGCAGACTTTCTAAGAAATGTCTTATTATGGATAAAATAAAATTTAACACAGGATTTTTGTCAAATTTTCACAAGTTGTTACCTATTGGTCAATGTTTTGAAAAATAAAATAAAAAGAATAGGTCTCCATGTTCGTTTACGAGATATCATCGTCTCAAGTTACCCCATAATTCCTTACAATTTCGCCTAACGAACACGTTTATTTGATCAGTTTACGCTACTTTCCGTAGCCAGAGGAAGCACGTGATTAAAGCAAACCTTGAAACAATGTACCAGATGCAAAATATCGATAGCAAGGAACAATTTACTATAAAATTGATGGCAGATGCTTGAAGCATCAGACGAAATTGACTTAAAACCTTCCTTACGTGCGTGTTCTCGAGGTCGTGATTTCATTCATCTCCGTGAGCAACGCGTTTCTAGTAATTTTTTTTTCGAACATGTGTTTTTTTTCTAACTCTTTGAACAAAAAGAGGATAAATAGTAGGTCAAAAATATTTGAAAAAAAAGATAGGTCCCCATGCTTGCTTAAGAGTAAATAACTATTCTTTTCTCTGGTGAGCTTAGCCTCATAGGAAGCCTGTTACTCCCTGGACGTGCGTGCGCTGTGAGCGCGCGCAAATGACGCAACAAATCGTGCGCAGTTTTTACAATAACTGAGCGAATTCTCGCGCGCTGATTGGCTAATTTTTATCGTCAATAAGAGTACAGACGGATGAAACACGTAAAGCTGACGCAATCAGCAAAAGTTTTGTCAAACTTTTTAGTGCTGCGTTCTTGATGAGGCGAGAATTGCACCACAAATCTAGTAGTCGTCAATGCAATACAGGGGAATGACCTTAAGTGCTGAAACGATTCTCAAAACAAATTAGTTATAGGTGGTGTACACAAAAACAAATGGTCCTATCCATCCACAACCGATCTTGTCTAAAACTTATAACCCTTCCGTTCTGTCGTTGTTCTTGTTCCTTTTACTTCTATGTTTCTTCTCGAGCTAACAGTCAACGCCGCGAGACCTCCAATAACTTTGGTGGCCATCAGATCGCAACGAGAAACATTGAACTGAAAATAGTCTGAAGCAAGACACGGCAGTTACAATATTCTCCTTAGTCAGGCGATTAGCATCGAGACTTATTTTCTATTTTAGCGATTTTGTACAACAAGCTGTCATTATGCACCTATCAATTTAATGCTGGCAGGGGGAGGGGGAGGCAGAGCATGGGGTGGGGATTTGATTGTTATTGTTGGCCTTGGGGTGGGTCTTTTTAACCCTTGTCTTCCCGGGGGAGGGGACATTTGAATCTGTCTTCGCCCAACGTGGGGATATTTGAACATCGACTTGAACGAAAGAGACTGAGACCGAAATTCCTTTTCCCGCGTCACGCCTGCGCTATACGTCCTTTAATCATAATGGCTGTCCTCATACCAGAGCCTGCGACCTTATTGGTCAGCGGTGAGATCGCAACAAGCCGCGTAGCTCTGGGGACGAGAATGACGAGATCGAGAATCAGAGAAAGGTGCGTGAATTTGACTGTTTTATCTCCATAGTTTGATTATTAATTAATGGAAAACATGGAGATAAAACAGTCAAATTGTGTGTTTTGTTGATTTGAACGTTTTTAGACATTGCAGTATCGAAGTAAACGGGATAAAGAGAAACCAAGTTGATTTTGTGGCCAATGCAAACAATCAGTGTACGGGCTAGGCGCTGCAATGACTGTCATGTGGGTTTTTTCAGTTGTTATGCTTTCTGCATCCTTTACAGAAAACGCGAACTGCTTCCTAAAGATTCTGTTGATTTTGTAATTCGATATACACAGTGTATTAAACGTAGATGGAACGGTTATTAAACACGTGCCTTTGGAGATGTAGCAACGTTGAGAAGTGAAAATTATAGAGTTCTATTTCGACCTGTTTTCCTTGCGTCATTCTTGCGTCCAGCCTGGGAATAATTGACAGCAATATGCCGCCCGGGGTGGGGAAATGTTGTGCATTTGACTGGAATGGTTTGCCCGTGGGCAGGGAATTTGACGGCAAATTTTTGAAAAATGTCAAATCCCCACCCCATGCCCTGCCTCCCCCCCTCCCCCCACCCCCGCCGGCTTTAAATTGATAGCTGCATTTAATATCCAAGCCTACTATGCAAAGTGTACTCATGCGTGTCTATTTCGGTATACAACTTGCACTGGAAATCATTTGATTGATGCCTTTACATATAAGCAAAAGCCCAGTTAAGATTTCGGAATTTTTGTTTTCTCAAAAATACGGAAATTTCGCTGTAGGTTGCTAACGAGGCAGGTGCAAGGCACTATAATTATGCCAAAAAAAATCATCTCAAGTCTCTATTACATGCTAAACGAACAATTTACTACCAATGCGGAACTAGCAATTCATTTGAACAAAGTCTGTATCATACCATTGCAGTTACAAAATTTTCTTTAGTCACGCGATCTGCATGATAAAAATGTCTAGGTGTAATAATCAGAGCCCACTATGAAATTATCGATTTTATCGGTAACATTTGTTGTGTCGAAATATGTGAGCTTTAACTCAATAACGACAAGTTTCTATAACCAGTTTTATCAATTTTATTGCTATTACGTAATTAATATCGAGAGTTATCGATTTATCGAACGGTTTTCTGATATCAATTTTTATTGATTGCCCAGGTCGGGAGTTTCTGCATATGTTAAAACACATTTTAGGGTCCACAACAAAAGCTACCAAACAGTACTTTGCAGTGGTAAAAGGCGGTCCCAACTTGATTTTTGAGTCAATGCAAAGAATCGTGAAGAGTGACCATTCAAATGAAAGCTACTGAGCAGTACTTTCCTGTGGCGCTGTTTATTATGCTGTACAGGTTTATTATTATTATTATTATTATTATTATTATTATTATTATTATTATTATTATTATTATTATTATTATTATTATTATTGTTATTATAATATTATTATTATTCCTGTGAATAAAATCGCGAATTGTCACCATTAACATAAAGCTATTGAGTAGTTCTTTCGTGGTCTTACCATCAGTCTTTTTCTTTCCCTCTCTGACCAATAACAGACGCTTCACTCCACAGACTTGGCAACAAACTCTGCCATCTGGTCTTTAACTATGTAAGGATTGTCATTTTCTACTGCTTGTACGCCTCTAAAAGTCTGAAATTTAAATAATAGAGAAGTCGATTAAAATACAGAAAGGGAAACTCTCAACACGCAAATGTTTCTCAATTTATTTTTTCCACCTGTCAAGTGTAAAAGCTTAGTTTTGAATCACACACCGTATTTCTCTCGATAAATACTGTGCTTCCGCGTTAAACGGATATCCCGGATGGGATTATCAAGAAGAAACTTTCCTTGAATAATCGAATACCTTTAAAGATGGCATCCTTTTGGAAAAGAAAAGAAAATAACTCCAATAATAATAATCGCACACGCCTATTAAGTCAAAAAGATACAGTGTTCCTTTCATCGTAATCATCAAGCAGAGTATTCATGGAAGCCGAATGTCTAATATCACCCTTTAATTGTGGGGTGACAGAGAGATCCATTAGACATATTCTCGGTTGCTATGACTTGGCTAACTGGGAACTCTCGCAAACTTTATTCAGCTTTCCTGACCGTTGGATTGGTACCAAAGAGAACTGAAGTCGTTTAAGTTAAAGGCTTGGGTCAAACGTCGAACTTTACATGTACCGACTACTGCAAAAGAGCAACAGCTATTGATTTGGCTAATCTGCGTCAGGTTCAACGCATGTTAAGTTCGACGACTGACTTTGGTCTTTGAGTTGTTCCTGTATTTTCACGCTTTAGTAATAACGGATATGGATCAACCCTTTAAATTACATTTCTGCTCCTTGTTATCTTTTCATTAGGTTATAAGAAATTACAAAAATAACTACCTCACCCAAGTTGACAAGGTTTGCGTGGAGCCTGGTTCAAAGATCCGGGATATCATCACTGCCTAAAGAACACGTGCGCTCAGACACTGAGACGCACGTTGACCTCTTTACAATTGTACATTGCTCTCGCCACGTAGCCTGCGCGCAGAAGTCTCTTATTTGCGTGCACGCTATCACCACGATGCGGAATAGAAACGTTGTTGCACTTTTCATCGTCCTCATTTTACTGACAGTGTTATATTTCACGGCGTACTACCGTTTTGAAATACCACACCTGCAAACTTAGTCGCCAAACAGCGAAACGAAGATCGAGCCGTACGTGAAGCCAAATACCAGTCGAGTCTATGTGTGCATATTTACCGGTCGTTGGGTGTATCTTCAAATCTTGCTGCCTTATCTCTACAGAGAACTTCAGTTCAAGAAATTCTGTTATTGGAGAAAAACAGTCTTGAAGATAAGAGAACGGATTCTAGACAGTCTATCCGTCGCTCATTATCCTAAAACTATAATTGTCAAACTCAAGTTTCCACACTAAAATGCAAGCTGAATGGTAATTCGATGCAAAAAGCATCGTTTCTGTGATATTTGGGTCATGTTTTGTCGGTTAAAACTCGGACCTCAGGACTCTCTCCTCAGTCAGGTGTTTCTCCACAGTACTACCAGATGTCATTTTACAGAGAGGCGGGGGGGGGGGGGGGTAACGTTCTTATTGAGGCTTGTCGGTGAGCATTTAACAAATGTAAACAATTATTGCTATGGCCGTTGATATGGAAAAAGTCACATACTGCTAATTGGATTTCTTAACTTTCACAGCTTTAATGCTGGAAATCGAGTGAGACTTTTTCAAGAGAGCATTCCCAAGTGTTTAAAGGTTACAATTTTGCCATTTGAAAAAAGTGACTTTTGCAACCGAACATGACCTTTTTTTGAGTATAACACCACCTTAACCAAACAATCTAAAATCGTTTATCATGACAAGTCTTACTCTTTTGAGACAGATTTTGGTTGATTAATCAGGTTTAATAGAAAAAAAGAAACATTTAAAACAAAATATCCTATTCTATTAACCCATTCCCGCCGGCTTTCTTTAACTCAAAAAACGCATTTTTTACCGTTAAAGCAGTTTTTTAAGTGCTGTGTTGCCAAATGCCACTAAACTTTGCTACAAAAGCGTTTTCTTACACTTTAGCTACATTTTGAGTCAGCTTCTGTTGTAAATTGTAGAATATTTTGCTTTCACGCATGCGCATAAGCCAAAATTTGGCCCTTTTTTTTTGCGGATTCATTTCCAATTTTTTTCTCGCTTCTTTTGCTTTCCTTTTTCTCTCCCTTTCTTTTCTCTTTATCTTCTACCCTTTATCCCCTTCTATCCACTGGAAAAGTTTTGGCCTCAGCCCTTCTAAAACCCTGGAAATCGAACATTGATCAACTAGGTGACTTGGCCTATTTTACCACCATCTTTGCACCCAAAATTGGACACGTTTTTTCCGGTATAGCTCTGCCGGAATTTGGTCGATTTTCAAAATGGACACACGTATGACTCTCGGCGGGAAAGAGTTAAGGAGTTTGAAAACATGGTTCTCATAGAGTTGGCGCCTGTGAAAATAAAATTAGTTTGAATCGCCTCAATAATAATTTTTTTGTGTGTAAATAGCCCTTTAACAGTTACCTTTACTCATTTGCATTATAATATTTTTGAACGTAGTTGAGGGGTAACTTCGGGTAAAAAGTAAAAAAGTTGTCCGAAATTGCCTCACATTCACGTTTAAAAACATTGTAATGCAAATGAAACACGTAACTGTAAACAGGGCTATTTCTTTATAGATTGCACGACAATGTGTCCATGGAAGATACAAATAAGTAATGGCACGTAATTCCAGGCTCCAAGGTTCGGAAAAGCGGATCGAGAAAAAAAACCGGCGCAAAAAACGCCTGACCGAGAGCCTGGCACAGGCTATAGAGATTCAAATGACAATGACGTTAGATTTTTTTTTCCAATTTTGTTTTTTTTTTGTTTTTGTTTTTGTTTTTTTTCATTTTTTGAGTCTGTGAAAGAAATCCTGAAGTGTGACCATTCAAATGAAAGCTACTGAGCAATACTTTCCTGTGGTACTGTTTATTATGCTGTCCGAGGTGATTCTAACTTTTGAGTCTGTGGATGAAATCCTAAAGTGTGACCATTCAAATGAAAGCTACTGAGCAATACTTTCCTGTGGTGCTGTTTATTACGCTGTACAAGGTGATTCTAACTTTTGAGTCTGTGGATGAAATCCTAAAGTGTGACCATTCAAATGAAAGCTATTGAGCAGTACTTTACTGTGGTGCTGTTTATTATGCTATACAAGTTGGTTCTAACTTTTGAGTCTTTGGATGAAATCCTAAAGTGTGACCATTCAAATGAAAGCTACTGAGCAGTACTTTCCTGTGATGCTGTTTATTATGCTGTACAAGGTGGTTCTAACTTTTGAGTCTGTGGATAAAATCCTAAGGTGTGACCATTCAAATGAAAGCTATTGAGTACCGCTTTCGTTTGATGCTGTTTATTCTTCAGTATTTTAGAAGTAGAAGGGAGAAGAAGAATTCTTACCATCATACCCGTTCCCTCTCTGACCAATAACAGACGCTCCACTCCACAGACTTGGCAACAAACTCTGCCATCTGGCCTTTAACTATCTAAGGATTGTCATTTCTACTGCTAGTACGCCTCTAAAAATCTGAAAATTAAATAATAGTGAAGTCGATTAAAATACAGAAAGGGAAACTGTCAACATGCAAATGTTTCTCAATTTATTTTTTTCCACCTGTCAGGTCATAAAGCTCGGTTTTGAATTACACACCGTATTTCTCTCGATAAATACTGTGCTCCCGCGATAAACAGATATCCCGGATGGGATTATTACGAAGAAACTTCCAGATAATTGCCCTTGAGTAATCGAATACCTTTAAAGATGGCATCCTCTTGGAAAAGAAAAGAAAATAATTCCAATAATAATAATCGCACACGCCTATTAAGTCAAGAAGATACAGTATTCCTTTAATCGAACTGGTCTCACTCAAGCAACGTATTCGAGGAAGACGAATGTCTAATATCACCCTTTAATTGTGGGGTGACAGAGAGAGCCATTAGACATATTCTCAGTTGCTGTGACTTGGCTAACTGGGAACTCTCGCAAACTTTATTCAGTTTTCCTGACGGTTGGACTGGCACCAAAGAGAACTGAAGTCGTTTAAGTTAAAGGCTTAGGTCAAACGTCGAACTTTACATGCGCCGACTACTGCAAAAGAGCAATAGCTACTGATTTTGCTACCTTGCGTCAGGTTCAGCGCATGAAAAATTTGACGACTGACTTCGGCCTTTGAGTTGTTCTTGTATTTTCACGCTTTAGTAATAACGCATATGGATCAAACCGTTTAATTATATTTCTGCTCCTTGTTACCTTTTAGTTAGGTTATATAAAGAAATTACAAAAATAACTACCGCACCAAAGTTGTCAAGGTTTGCGTGGAGCCTGGTTCAAAGATCCGGGATATCATCACTGCCTAAAGAACACGTGCGCTCAGACACTGAGACGCACGTTGACCTCTTTACAATTGTACATTGCTCTCGCCACGTAGCCTGCACGCAGACGTCTCTCACTTGCACGCATGCTATCGCCACGATGCGGAACAGAAACGTTTTTGCACTTTTCATTGTCTTCATTTTACTGACAGTGTTATATTTCACGGCGTACTATCCTTTTGAAATACCATGCCTGCAAACTAATTCGCCAAACAGCGAAACGAAGATCGAGCCATGCGTGAAGCCAAATACCAGTCGAGTTCATGTGTGCGTATTTACCGGTCGTTGGATGCATCTTCGAATCTTGCTGCCGTATCTCTACAGAGAACTTCGACAAAACGGAGGTGTGGTTGATAGAGTGCTATTTGCTATGATAGGATACAACAAGGAAACGCAAGTCAAGCTACAGAAGTTCTCGACGGCTGCTAACAGTATATTACAAGATAAAGCCTTTCAGTTTGTCTATTTAAAACAAGTTCCCACCGAAAAACACGATCTTAGGGGAATGAACCCATTCTACACCAAGTTTTATTATGTTGTTCTTCAACGTCTTGTGCTAAATCCAGCCGATGTTTATTTTAAGCTAGACGATGATATCGTTTACCTTCATCCAAACGTTTTTGGCAGCATGTTAAAGAACAAGAATACGAGCGATTGCTTCATGCACTTCGGCAACATCGTGACCAACTGGAGATGCAACTGGCTTCATCAGCAGATTGGCGTCTACGACAACGAAGTGAATCCAAAGGGATTAAAATTTGACTACGACCCTTCTGCACCGTGTGGGTGGAAAAGCCCAGAATGCGCTGAAATGGTACTTCGCACCTTCGTGCATCACTATCACAAAAAACAGTTGAGCAGATACCTGTTTCAAGGCAGGAATCTAACAACGAAAGGACAGCGATTTAGTATTAATCTTTTTCTCCTTGACATAGACCTGCTGGATATGCAGCGAATAATGGAGCTCGGAGCGATCCGCTCTGATGAAGTTTGGTGGACAATAAAATATTCAGGCGGTGCTCAACATACTAATTGCATTGTAGGCGAGGCTTTGGTGGTTCACTTCTCTTACGCGGTAACAACAAAGCAAATGCTGGACTTGGGTTTGTTAAAAGAATTTGAAAACATTGTTCTCATAGAACTTGGTGACATTTTGCCTAGAGTACTGTGGAACGCTACGGACTTTTAGTGAATTATTTCTGTTTTTATTTCATCTTGCAGTATAATTTTGCCTTGGTAATGTAGCTGGGGTTTTCATTTACCTGGGTAATTAAGGTTACGTGTACCCAAGAATTCAAGGCGGTAAATTTTCTGGCTAGGTAACTTGAGCGGGAACAAACACAGACTATGGAGACATGTTTTTCTTTATGACCCGAAGAAGAAGACGAGGAAATTAAACCACTCCAATGGATAACGCATTTAGTGGGGGTACGAGATACTTGGTCTGTTGCATGTCCAGCCACGTACAGAATTTTCGATACACATCAAATAAAACGTGCTGTAGAAAGCCTCCGTTAGCATTCCGATTAAAGTGCACCTAACCCGAAACTATTTTTTTTCCGCTAAAATAACTCTTTGCACCTGTTCGAAAAGCATTGCGCTTTTTTTATGAAACCCCCTCAGTCTTGGCTTTTTATAGGCTGTAAAAGTTACGAAATCTAGCCATCATCCGTCACACGACCGAGCTAAGGAGGGGCATGCGTCTATTCCTGATTTGACATCACAAACTGATTTGCATGTCCTCAAGTCTTTGTAAACATGCACGCAAAGCAGTTCGTGACGTCAAATCAGGAGTAGACCCACGCCCCTTCTGACTCGGTCGTGCGACAAATGATGCTTAGTTTTTCGTAAGTTTTGAAGCCCGTAAAAAAGTCAACAACAGCAAATAATGGCGAAATGTTTTTAAAATAGGTGCAAAGCTTTATACTAGCGTAAAAAATATTTTGGGGTTAGGTGCACTTTAAAATTCAACACTCATAGCATTGCATTCCACAGGCGGACGCCGCTTGCCAATTTTAGTAGGTCACATAGCTGATCACTTACCGCCCGGCTCCACTCGGCTTCCCATTGGTACGTTTACCTGGGGAAACCGAGCGACTTTAAACCACCAAGGATTTTGTTTGGGGCATGTTTCATTGTTCTCAGATACTTCAGCAGGATAAATTGACCTGGGTAAATTTTCCCGAGGTAAAATAGGTTACACGGGAAAATGCAACTTTCCCCAGGAAACCCTCATATTTACCTACGTAAAGTTGCCTCGTGTAACCACGGCTATTACAAAGATACAGGTCCATCGAACATACAAAAGAGTTATATTTGGCTATTTTTGTGGAGTGAATATTGTTCTTTAATATTGCTGTTGCAAAATGTAGTACAAGGTATCTTTGTCATTATCACTTGTTTTCGCGGCCACTTGAGTTTCGCAAAATAGGCGGCCGGGTATTTCGAAACGTTTGGCGGTGCGAAGCCGCATAAAACTGACACTAGATAAATAGAAGTATGACGAGAGAGACTGGGCACAGCAACTCTGGCGCACATCGAATTAGCGAGAAAATCTTGGAAAGAAAATCAACTTCACAAATTGGAGAACGTTTTAATATCCATACTTTGAGCTTTATTCCAAACCAGAGGAAAGTCAACAATGCAAGTTTTACAGACTTAGTTCTCGGTTTTTTTTCTGTGGTTTTATTCTTCACTAGACACCAAGAAAATTCAAGCGAGCCGGAGGTTTGAATATCACTCAACTACACAAATATATATTTCATGGGATTACTTACAGATATTACCGAAACGCTTTCAATTAGCAGGTAGCTCAAAAGGTACGACCACATAATTAATACAGTAAGTGCTAAGAGTAGACGATCACAGTTAAAGAGTTGTTAAGTCTCGTAAAGAATTAGTTATTTCCAGAAGAATAAGTTACAACTCCAAGTTAATGATAACAGAGTTAGGGGAAGAAAGGAAGGTACAGGCTTACATCTTAGGTTTTTCCAACAAAAGTCCGTCAAGGTTAAAACTGTCTTTGAGTTGCCAACATTGCACACACTGAAGCCACCAAAAATGTTTGCTTTGAGGAGTGGAATTGCTGAGTTACACGTACAAACACGCGACAAATAAAGCACTTTGCTCAGCTTAGTTGTGCGAGCATGTACAGAAAATAAAATTAAAAATAAAGTGGTCCTTACAAAGAATTGTGGGCAGTGTCCTGTCATACATCTGTTTACCAGCTTGTATACATGATAATCTCGACTACTCCGCAGAGTGGGCCAGTTCAGTTGTTCTAATGCTTTGTCTCATTAGTTCTAGTGGACGATACTCGCGGCACATCACTGCAAATTTAAACCTTTCACTCCTAAAGTTAGTTATGGAGACATTTATGGTGGTTCCGAATTTTGAGTTTGTGGATAAAATTCTATGGTGTGACCGTTCAATAAAAGCTATTGAGCAGTACTTCTAAATGGTACTGTTTGTTTTTAAGTATTTAGCAAAATAAAATTTGAAATTTGTCCTGAAGTTTGATATCAGGCACTCTTGGTAGTTGAAGGGTTAAACGACGAGCTCAACGTTACATACTCCGCAGCAATTCCATGCAGCACTACAGTATTCCATGAAAGGACGAATAAAAGATGTCTAAATAATGCTGGCACGGAGCGATGTTATATTTCCGCTAATATGTCCTAGCATTCCCAGTCCCTTGACAGCTCTGAATAGGATATAAGGAACTGACTGCACGCATACATAAATCATTAAACGTTTCACTTTAAAGGCGGCTAAGTTCACAACAAGCAAATGCAACAAAAAATCATATTTGAACAGGGTATGCGGTGAGGCCAGGAGAGCACTGCTCAGTGACTGATTTGAGGTGCCAATACTTAGGATTTTGTCCGCAGACTCAAAAGGTAGAACCACTTTGTTAAGCATAAGAAACAGTACCACAGGAAAGTACTGCCCAGTAGCTTTCATTTGAATGGTTACACTTTAGGATTTCATCCACAGACTCAAAAGTTAGAACCACCTTGTACAGCGTAATAAACAGCACCACAGGAAAGTACTGCCCCTTTGATTAGAATGTCGAAACCTCAGACTTAATCTGGTGGTTATTAATAAATTGTTATATTTTCACATACTGTTTACACTAAAATGATCGAAGACGCTAACGTTTGCATTAAAAAATGGCGGTTTTCCTGATCCGAATGAGAAACATTAGACTGAAAAAGTCTGAAGCAAGCAAGAGCAGTTACAATATGCTCTTTACTCACGCGATTCGCATCGAAACTAATTTTGTATTTTAGCGATTTTGCAAAACAAGCTGTCACTATCCAAGCCTACTATGCAAAGTATAACGTGTACTCATGCATGTCTATTTCGGTATACAACTTGCACTGGAAATCATTTGATTGATGCCTTTACATAAAAGCAAAACCCCAGTTAAGATTTCGGAATTTTTGTCTTCTTGAAAATACTGACATTTCGACGTAGGTTGCTAACGAGGCAGGCGCAAGGCACTATAATTATGCCAAAAAAGATCCCCTCAGGTCTCTATTATATGCTAAACGAACAATTCACTACCAATACGGAACTAGCAATTCATTTGAAGAAAGTCTGTATCATACCATGGCAGTTACAAAGTTTTCTTTAGTCACGCGATCTGCATTAAAAAAATGCCTAGGTGTAATAATCAGAGACCACTACAGCCCACTATAAAATTATCGATTTTATCGGTAACATTTGTTGTGAAATTATGAATATATGAAATTCATATATTTGAACTGCGGAATGAAGAAATAAATGTAAAGAAGATCCTCGCAGTTATTAACGCAACTTATGCAGTTGCGAAAAGAAAGCCTGAAAAGATCAGGCTTGCCGGGATTCGAACCCTGACCTCTGCAATACCGGTGCAGCGCTCTAACCAATTGAGCTATCAAGCCAACTGGGAGGTGGTCATTAAATTGGTTCGTAATATACCGGGAAAGATGAAGATGAAATTATGAATATATGAAATTCATATATTCATAATTAGTTCATATATTCATACGAACCAATTTAATGACCGGCTCCCAGTTGGCTTGATAGCTCAATTGGTTAGAGCGCTGCACCGATATCGCAGAGATCAGGGTTCGAATCCCGGCAAGCCTGATTTTTTCAGGCTTTCTTTTCGCAACTGCATGAGTTGCGTTAATAACTGCGAGGATCTTCTTTACATTTATTTCTTCATTCCGCAGTTCAAATATATGAATTTCATATATTCATAATTTCATCTTCATCTTTCCCGGGTATATTACGAACCAATTTAATGACCAGCTCCCAGTTGGCTTGATAGCTCAATTGGTTAGAGCGCTTCACCGGTATCGCAGAGGTCAGGGTTCGAATACCGGCAAGCCTGATTTTTTCAGGCTTTCTTTTCGCAAGTGCATAAGTTGCGTTAATAACTGCGAGGATCTTCTTTACATTTAACATTTGTTGTGTCGAAATATGTGAGCTTTAACTGAATAACGACAACTTCTTTAACCATTTTATCAATTTTATTGCTATTACGTAATTGATATCAATATCGATTTATCGAACGGTTTTCCGATATCAATTTTTATTGATTGCCCAGGTCGGGAGTTTCTGCATATGCTAAAACACATTTTAGGGTCCACAACAAAAGCTACCAAACAGTACTTTGCCGTGGTAAAAGGCGGTGCCAACTTGACTTTTTAGTCAATGCACGGAATCGTAAAGTGTGACCACTCAAATGAAAGCTACTGAGCAGTACTTTCCATTAGTGCTGTTTTCTTATTATTATTATTATTATTATTATTGTTATTATAATTATTATTATTATTATTATTATTATTATTATTATTATTATTATTATTATCATTATTATTATTATTGTTGTTCCTGTGAATAAGATCTCGAAGTGTCACCAAATGAAAGCTAGTGAGTAGTGCTTTCGCTTGGTGCTATTTATTTTTCAGTATTTTAGAAGTAGAAGGGATCCTTGTTTTTACCATCACAGTCTTCTCTGACCAATAACAGACGCTCCACTCCACAAACTTGGCAATAAACTCTGCCATCAGGCCCCAGTTGTTCAAAAGTTGGATAGCGCTATCCAACGGATAAATCACTATCCAGTGGATATGTATTAGGGAACCAATTGCGTTATCCACTGGATAGAGATTTATCCGGTGGATAGCGCTATCCAGCTTTTGAACAACTAGGGCCTGGTCTTTAACTATCTAAGGATTGTCATTTTCTACTGCTTGTATGCCTCTAGAAGTCTGAAATTTAAACAACAGTGAAGTCGATTAAAATACAAAAAAGGAAACTCCTAACATGCAAATGTTTCTCTATTTTTTCCCATCTGTCAGGTGTAAAGCTTGATTTAAATTACACACCGTATTTCTGTCGATAAATACTGCGCTTCCGCGATAAACAGATATCCCGGATGGGATTATTACGATGAAACTTCCAGATCACTGCCCTTGCATAATCGAATACCTTTAATGATGGCATCCTCTTGGAAAAGAAAAGAAAATAATTCCAGTAATAATAATAATCGCACACACTTATTAAGTCAAGAAGATACGGTATTCCTTTCATCGTAATAATCAAGCAGAGTATTCATGGCAGCCGAATGTCTAATATCACCCTTTAATTGTGGGGTGACAGAGAGATTCTTTAGACATATTCTCGGTTGCTATGACTTGGCTAACTGGGAAATCTCGCAACTTTTATATTTCTGCTCCTTGTTATCTTGTTATCCTTTCATCGTAATCATCAAGCAGAGTATTCATGGCAGCCGAATGTCTAATATCACCCTTTAATTGGGGGGTGACAGAGAGATTCTTTAGACATATTCTCGGTTGCTATGACTTGGCTAACTGGGAAATCTCGCAACTTTTATATTTCTGCTCCTTGTTATCTTTTAGTTAGGTTAAATAAAGAAACTACAAAAATAACTACCTCACCCAAGTGGACAAGGTTTGCGTGAAGCCTTGTTCAAAGATCCGGGATATCATCACTGCCTAAAGAACATCTCTTATTTGCGTGCACACTTATTAACGGACGTATAAACACTCATTAACGGACACTTATTAACGGACGTATAAACGGACTTATAAACGGACTTATTCGGACGTCTCTTATTTGCGTGCACGCTATCGCCACGATGCGGAGCAGAAACTTTGTTGCACTTTTCATCGTCCTCATTTTACTGACAGTGTTATATTTCACGGCGTACAATCCTTTTGAAATACCATGCCTGCAAACTAATTCGCCAAACAGCGAAACGAAGATCGAGCCGTGCAAGAGGCCAAATACCAGTCGAGTTCATGTGTGCGTATTTACCGGTCGTTGGATGTATCTTCGAATCTTGCTGCCGTATCTCTACAGAGAACTTCAACAAAACGGCGGTGTGGTTGATAGAGTGCTATTTGCTATGATAGGGTACAACAAAGAAACGCAAGTCAAGCTACAGAAGTTCTCGACGGCCGCTAACAGTATATTACAAGATGAAGCCTTTCAGTTTGTCTATTTAAAAGAGGATCCCAGCGAAACACACGATCCTAGGAGTTTGTACCCTTTCTACAGCAAGTTTTACTATGTTGTCCTTCAACGCCTTGTGCGAAATCCATCTGATGTTTATTTTAAGCTGGACGATGATATCGTTTACCTTCATCCAAACGTTTTTGGCAGCATGTTAAAGAACAAGAATACGAGCGATTGCTTCATGCACTTCGGCAACATCGTGACCAACTGGAGATGCAACTGGCTTCATCAGAAGATTGGTGTTTATGACAACGAAGTGAATCCAAAGGGATTAAAATTTGACTACTACCCTGCTGCACGGTGCGGGTGGAAAGGTCCAGAATGCGCTGAAATGGTACTACGCACCTTCGTGCATCATTATCACAAAAAACAGTTGAGTAGATACCTGTTTCAAGGCAGAGATCTAACAACGAAAGGACAGCGATTTAGTATTAATCTTTTTCTCCTTGACATAGATCTGGTGGATATGCAGCGAATGATGAAGCTCGGAGCGATCCGCGATGATGAAGTTTGGTGGACAATAAAATATTCAGGCGGTGCTCAACATACTAATTGCATTGTAGGCGAGGCTTTGGTGGTTCACTTCTCTTACTCGGTAACAGCAAAGCAAATGCTGGACTTGGGTTTGTTAAAAGAGTTCGAAAACATTGTTCTCATAGAACTTGGTGACATTTTGCCTGGAGTACTGTGGAATGCTACGGACTTTTTGTGAATTGTTCCTGTTTTTATTTCATCTAGCTAGTTAGTTTAGTTTGTGTCGGTTGAATTGAATATTAAATTTGTTTGTGTAGATTCCCTTTTATATGAGCCGTGGTTACACCACCCTTAGGTAAACATGGTTTTCCCAGGATAATTTTACCTTGGTAAAGTAGCCGGGGTTTCATTTACCTGGGTAATTAAGGTTACATGTACCCAGGGAATTCAAGGCGGTAAATTTTCTGGCTGGGTAACTTGAGCGGGAAAAACATAGACTATGGAGACATGTTTTTTTTTATGACCCGAAGAAGAAGACGAGGAAATTAAACCACCCCAGTGGTTAACGCATTTTAGTGGGCAGTGCGAGATCCTTGGTCTATTGTATTTCCACCCACGAACACGTCAAATAAAACGTGCTGCAGAAAGCCTCGGGTGTCAGTAAAACGCGGGGTCGGGGTCGGGGTCGGGGTCCATTGTTCTTTTGTTTCGTTTTCTGTTGTCTTGCCCTAACCAAAACATAAAACCGAAAACGAAACAAAAGAACAATGGACCCCGACCCCGACCCCGCGTTTTACTGACACCCGAAAGCCTCAGCATTCCGATCAAAATTCAACACTCACAGCATTGCACTCCACAGGCGGACGCCGCTTGCCAATTTTAGTAGGTCATACAGCTGATCACTTACCGCCCGGCTCCACTCGGCTTCTCATTGCTACGTTTACCTGGGGAAACCGAACGACTTCAAACCCCCAAGGGTTTTGTTTGGGGCATTTTTCATTGTTCTCAGAAACTTCAGCACGAAAATTAACTTGGTTAAATTTTCCCGAGGTAAAATCGGTTACACGGGAAAATGCAACTTTCCCCAGGTAAAGTTGCCTCGTGTAACCACGGCTATTACAAAGATACAGGTCCGATCGAACATACAAATGAGTTACATTTGGCTATTTTTGTGATGTGAATATTGCTCTCTTAGTATTGCTCTTTAATATTGCTGTTGTAAAATGTGGTGCAAGGTCAGCCTAGTACCCAGGCTTTCTCCTCCAGCTCACTCGACTCGACTTGCCATTCGGTGACGTCACGAAATTTCGCGCCACGTCAAGTGAACGAGAAGAGAAGGCCTAGGTACTAGGCTGGTGCAAGGTATCTACGTCATTATCACTTGTTTTCGCAGCCACTTGAGTTTCGTAAAATAGGCGGCCCGGTATTTGGAAGGTTTGGCCGTGCAAAGACGCATAAAACTGACACTAGAAAAATAGAAGTATGACAAGAGAGACTGGGCACAGCAACTCTGGCGCTCATCGAATTAGCAGGAAAATCTTGGAAAGAAAATCAACTTCACAAATTGGTGAACGTTTTAATATCCATACTTTGAGCTTTATTCCAAACCAGAGGAAAGGCAACAATGCAAGTTTTACAGATTTAGTTCTTTGGTTTTTTTGTGTGTGGTTTTATTCTTCACTAGACACCAAGAAAATTCAAACGAGCCGGAGGTTTCAATATTACTTAACTACACTAATATACATTTCTTGGCATTAGTTACAGATATTACTGAAACGTTTTCACTCAGCATATAGCTCAAAGAGTACGAGCACATAATTATGCTAATAGTAGACTGTGCAAGTATTAATAAAAGTTTGTGGAGAGGCGAGGACGTAATTTCTTCACATAATAATAATAATAATAATAATAATAATAATAATAATAATAACAATAATAGTAATAATAATAACAATAATAATAATAATAATACCTTATTATAGTAAATTAACGCTTGTGTTAATTAAGGTATTTGAAATTAACGCGAATTGAAGGGAAAATTACTCCCCAATAAAGGAAATTAACGCAAAAGAGGCGTAAAATTTCAAAATAACGGAAAATAACGCGATAAACACAGAGAAACACTTTCTAGTCCAACTGGAACAAATTTATTTCATGACTGAATTTAAAAGTCATGAACAAAACAGATCTGCAGGTGTGTGAAGCAATTCCTTTACTAACAACGTGTGTTAAATTCTGCCTAAATGAAGGAAAGCTCTTGGGTGTCAAGAATGTCAGCACAGGATCCAGAATTTGGGATTAAAATGATGAAAATTAAGGTCGCGGAAATTAACGCTCCACTTAATTAACAACGCGGAAATTAACGCTCACAAAAATTAACGCGACTTAAATTAACGGGAATTTCTACAATTCGCGTTAATTTCATGGAGCGTTAATTTCCTATAATAAGGTAATAATAAGAGAGAAAAAGAGCAACACAACAGAGAGAAGGAGAGCGAGGAGAAGACCTTCAAGTATAGCCCCCTGCGCTGGGAATTGAAACAGCAGTTCCCAGGTTACGAGGTGCAACAGCACAACATCATCATAGATGCCCTTGGGGGGGTGGCCACGGGAGATGGACACTACGATGCACGATCGTAAGCAGCAGGAGTAGAGAGGTGCTGACGAAGATCCAGAAGGCGGTACTGTCAGGCACACTCAACATTGCCCGAACTTTGAAAGTTGCAACTTGAGGGATGGACAAATCTAGAGAACGCTGTCATCTTAACTAGTTTATGGATGGTTGAGATTTTAGTATTTTTTATTCCATAAGTACCTCTTAGTTATGCGCCCTGTTTAGCTAGTTTAGCTTTTAGCATACAGTCGTGAATTCTGCTATAATAACAATAATAACAATAATAATAATAATAATAGTAATAATAACTATTGTAAGTGTCAAAATACTTTAGCATACATGCTAACTGGAGACACAAACATTGAAATCAAAAATAGTACTTTTTTTTAAAAGACACGAAGGTTTTCTACAGGGCTTTCTCACGTAGCTGCAGCTTGTTAAGTCTCGTAAAGAATTAGTTATTTCAAGAAGAATAAGTTACAACTCCAAGTCAGTGATCACATGGTTAGGGTAAGAAAGGAAGGTACAGGCTTACATCTTTGGTTTGTCCAATAAACATCCGTCAAGGTTAAGACTGTCTTTGAGTTACCAACATTGCACACACTGAAGCCACACAAAAATTTTTGCTTTGAGGAGTGGAATTGCTGAGTTATACGTACAAACACGCGACAAATAAAGCACTTTGTTTAGCTTAGTTGTGCGACCATTTACAGAAAATATAATAAAAATAAAAATAAAGTAGTCCTTATAAAGAATTGTGGGCAGTGGGTATCTGTTTACCAGCTTGTATACATGGTAATCCCCCCGCAGAGTGGGCCATTTCAGTTATTCTAATGCTTTGTCTCATTAGTTCTAGTGGATGATACTCGCGGCACATCACCGCAAATTTAAACCTTTCACTCCTAAAGTTAGTTATGGAGACGTTTAAGGTGGTTCCAAATTTTGCGTGTGGTGTGACCACTCAAATGAAAGCTACTGAGCAGTACTTCCAAATGGTACTATTTGTTTTTAAGCATTTCAACAAATAAAATTTGAAATTTGTCTTGAAGTTTGATTTCAGGCACTCTTGGTAGTTGAAGGGTTAAACGACGAGCTCAACGTTACCTACTCCGCAGCAATTCCATGCAGCACCACAGTATTCCATGAAAGGACGAATAAAAGATGTATAAATAATGCTGGTACAGAGTGATGTTATATTTCCGCTACTATGTCTTAGCATTCCAGGTCCCTTGACAGCTCTGAATAGGATATAAGGAACGGACCACACTCATACATAAATCATTAAACGTTTTACTTTAAAGGCGGCCAAGTCCACAACAAGGAAATGCAACAAAAAATCATTTTCAACAGGGCACGCAGTGACGCCAGGAAAGCACTGCTCAGTGGCTTTGATTTGAGTTTCCAATAATTAGGATTTTATCCGCAGACTCAAAAGATAGAGCCACGTTGTACAGCACAATAAACAACACAACAGGAAAATACTGCTCAGTAGCTTTCATTTGAATGGTCACACTTTAGGATTTTATCCATAGACTCAAAAGATAGCACCATCTTGTACAGCATAACAAACAGCACCACAAGAAAGTACTGCTCAGTAGCTTTCATTTGAATGGTCACACTTTAGGATTTTATCCATAGACTCAAAAGTTAGAACCATCTTGTACAGCATAACAAACAGCACCACAAGAAAGTACTGCTCAGTAGCTTTCATTTGAATGGTCACCCTTTAGGATTTATCCACAGACTCAAAAGTTAGAATCACCTGGTACAGCGTAATAAACAGCACCACAGGAAAGTACTGCTCAGTAGCTTTCATTTGAATTGTCAAACTTTACGATTTCATTCAGACTCAAAAGTTAGAGCCACCTTGTACAGCCTAACAAACAGCACCAAAGGAAAGTACTCTTTTTGCTCAGCAGCTTTCATTTGAATGGTCACCCTTTAGGATTTCATCCACAAACCCAAAAGTTAGAACCACCTTGTACAGCATAATAAACAGCACCACAGGAAAGTACTGCTCAGTAGCTTTCATTTGAATGGTCAAACATCAGGATTTCATCCAAAGACTCAAAAGTTAGAACCACCTTGTACAGCATAATAAACAGTACCACAAGAAAGAACTGCTCAGTAGCTTTCATTTGAATGGTCACACTTTAGGATTTCATCCAGACTCAAAAGTTAGAACCACCTTATACAGCATAATAAACAGTACCACAAGAAAGAACTGCTCAGTAGCTTTCATTTGAATGGTCACACTTTAGGATTTCATCCAAAGACTCAAAAGTAAGAGGCAACTTGTACAGCATAACAAACAGTACCACAGTAAAGTACTGCTCAGTAGCTTTCATCACAGGTCACCCAAGCTCACTGCGCGAGCATGGCGATTTGTATGAAAATTTAACAAATCATTTCTAGAATCGTAAAATAATTTGTTTTTCGCAAGTAAGTTCCTTACTTGTTTTAGTTTGTGTCCATCGTGTGTTTCTTGGTTTTGTGTGCTGATTTGAGCTTATTTTAAGCTGTTTAAGCGACTTTGGTTCATTGCTCACATACTGTGTAAACAATACTGAAAGGTTGGAGCCAGAATATTAATAAGGGCAAAAGTACGAACGATTTTCTCGTCGAAACCTTACCGGGTTTCAATTTCCCCTCCCCCCTCCCCCCTAGAAGCAATGAAACGCCGGTCAGAGGCAAATTATGTCAATCCTTAGGTCACAAATAATCGTAGATAATGTCAACACGTGTTATTCGATTTGACCCATGGCAGGCATACCTGGGCCACTGAACGCGGCCAGGACTGGGCAGGAGGGCAATTTTTATCCCGACGAGGAGACCCCTGTGGAATATTTGTTCGTGACCGAAAAATACTTGCCTGCTCCCAGAAGGGAAAAATTTGTCAATGACGGGATGTTGATGTTGCAAGATGTACAATGCACGTGGGCAATTCGGAATTTATTTCTCGCTGGAGATTTCATTTTAACAAATTCTACTTTTCATGACCGATAAGACCGGATTGTTACAGTATGGATTCTTTCGTTGAGTTTTCCTCCGACTGAAAATATTTCTTCCCCTTAATTCGTTTAATATTTTCTTATTGTTCCTGCATTCCTCGTACCTGCACGCTAGCTAGCTAGTCGTTGCACAGGACACCCAAGCATAATATTTGAATATCATTAAAAATGGCGTTTTAAAATATAAGACTTTGTATGGGATTTCGAAGCGAACATTTTGAGCAATACATAACAACGAACTAGCTGAATAAAGTTCATGACATATTACATGGTGTTGTTTGCTATCCTTACAAAGCATTTTGAGCAATTTTAGGTCCATTTACTTAACTGTATTAGTACGTGTATAATACATTGACAAGGAAGGAGTCATTTGGCCCGATTTAGCCACTATCACCGCTCGACACGTTTCGGAATTCGCTCGAATTTACCCACAAATATAGTTCAGGCTCCCATTCTGACTTAGCGACTTGACAAAAGGAAGACATACAAGTGATTTTCTCAAAACTAATTGCACATACCTCGTGTCCCAAAAGAATTATCCACTGCACAAAATCATAATAGCATCTCAAAATAGGCCACCATGGATCCGTGAGGATCCCGATAGTCCCATTTGACCGCGGTCGGCACTGGACACCAGTCAAATTATGCACTTATGGGGAGGGCCACGCTCGTTTTGGTCGTGTTACAAATGTAGTAACTATGACCCGGTGCGGACACAAGATTGTCACTCCGACGCAGTCTGGTTCGCGTGAGAAAATCGCTGCGTGTTACAATCGGATAGCAAAAATAAATCATTCCCATTTCTGAATTTATATCCATTTTCAGGGTGTATATTTTCTTGTTTTTTTTTTAATAAGTAGGTTACCTAACCGACTTCATGCAAATATAGAAATAGATGTAGTATATACAATAACAATTTTAAAATAAAACATTTTCACGCGCGTGAGGATACGAATTTAAATGAATTTGCCGACTTCGGTTCCAAAAAATATATCTGATATATAAAACCTAACAACGATTCCAAAAAAATGAACACAATCAATTCACGCAGAGTACGTATTTAAAATTTACGCAGTAGACTGACCTGTATTACAAACGTTTTGTACATGAACGCAAATATGTTCAATTTACCACGCATGAATAGAAACATAGGAGGAAGGAGAAACACGGTTCACTTTCTTTTTTTTTTCTTGACTCGTTTTCATTTTCTAACGGTCAAGACCGTTTTAATTTCTTTCGATGACTTAATTTTCTCCATAAGGTCACGGAGTCCCGCGCAGCGATTCCACCTTTCTCGCGCGAACCAGACTACGTTGGAGCGACAGTTTGTGTCCGCACCGGGTCATAGTTACTACATTTGTAACACGACCAAAACGAGCGTGGCCCTCCCCATAAGGGCATAATTTGACTGGTGTCCAGTGCCGACCGCGGTCAAATGGGACTATCGGGATCCTCACGGATCCATGGCGGCCTATTTTGAGATGCTATTATGATTTTGTGCAGTGGATAATTCTTTTGGGACACGAGGTATGTGCAATTAGTTTTGAGAAAATCACTTGTATGTCTTCCTTTTGTCAAGTCGCTAAGTCAGAATGGGAGCCTGAACTATATTTGTGGGTAAATTCGAGCGAATTCCGAAACGTGTCGAGCGGTGATAGTGGCTAAATCGGGCCAAATGACTCCTTCCTTGTCAATGTATTATACACGTACTAACACAGTTAAGTAAATGGACCTAAAATTGCTCAAAATGCTTTGTAAGGATAGCAAACAACACCATGTAATATTTCATGAACTTTATTCAGTTAGTTCGTTGTTATGTATTGCTCAAAATGTTCGCTTCGAAATCCCATACAAAGTCTTATATTTTAAAACGCCATTTTTAATGATATTCAAATATTATGCTTGGGCTTCCTATGGTCGTTGTTATTCGCCAAGTGGATCCATCACCAGACGGTTCTTTGCCAACAATCGAATACTAGTTTGAAGGATGTAACTATTTCTCATTCTACTACACTAGTAAAGCAATGGAAAACAACACAGTTGTATATGAGCTATATAAATGTGTACGTTGAAAACTTGAGGTTAAAGTGGCCGTGTATATTCCAAAACTATTTGTTAAAGGCGGCTCGAAAGGGTATCTAGCCGCTCGCGCGTGGCTTGCACACGACATTGCTAGAACACATATGTCAACTGAAGTGAATGAAAATTTCAAGGAAAAGTCGCACGGCAAAATACGTGGAAATACAGTGTAAATTCATTACTACCCTTCGCACACCGCGCAAAAAGCGCAAGTAATAACACAACGACAATCATGGAGTGTGACTCGTGCTGGCTGCCTGATGGACAGCATGAACCAGCGCTTTATTAAACAAGATTATAAAGAGTGCAAGTATTACAATAAATTGTGATAACGTAAGCGGAATAACACCGCAACTGATGCACAAGGTAAAACGAAGAAAAACCGAATAATTACAATGATCTTAAACAAATAATAAATATAACGAAATATATATAATACTTAAGATCAACACGGATACACGTACAGTACTATAGAAAATGTAATTTAAAGACAGTGTAAGTGCAGTTACATGAATAAAAAAAAAGCATAACGAGAAAAATGAAAGCTAGGAAAAAACCTATAAAAGGAAAATACAATGCTTTGATACGCCGCCCGGTACGAAAACCCGGAATAAAAACCCCATATTGGGACAAAAAAGCCCGGGAACGTACTCCTCAATCGAATGCAGCGTATAGAGTTCCGAGGGTTAGAGCTTTAGACTTAATTCATAATTTTAAGTTTGGTTCCACCCGGCGACTGTCCAAAAGGCGAGATAGCCAAAAAATGCTAATACCTCGTTATTTATACAAATATTTATTAGCATACCGTCAAACGTAGTTACCTAATCTTAATTGTCAAAATAATTAAGAACAAAAGGCTATCACAAACGTGATGAAAATGCTACGAACCGTAATGAAACCGTTTTCCAACTACATGCTGTTACGTTGGAAAGCATTTAATCGCGTGAACCGGAAATAAAACGTGCCCGAAGCTTTCGTTTTTATCTCCAAGGTCTGCTCGGAGACCTATCGTTTTGGGGGAAGTTATTCAGTGGGGTTCAAAAACGACTTTTCCGATATAATTCGATATAAGTTCTACTGAATAACGTTTTACCATACCGCCAGAGAAATGAAAATATTCGACAGGGGTCTCCTCGTAGGGATAAAAATTATCCTCCTGCCCAGTCCTGGGCGCGTTCAGCTGCCACGGGTCAAATCACAGGTTTACCATCCTCTGTTTGTGTTGCGGACCTCTGCTAACCGTATATTATTGGCCGCTTCGGTTGTGTACAAAGGATTTTGTGAATACGATAATTAAGGCTTTTTGAACGGAACGCTTAAAAACATGAACACTGTGTTAATGTATGTTATTATGGGCTTGGTTTGTCGATGTAAAGCTCCGGGAAACGGTTTTAGAAACTTGAAGTTTGACCTACTCTCTAAATATATATATTTCAATTAAGGTTGCTTCAGTGATGCATGATGCATGATCCTTGTTTCATAGACCGCAAAGCATCATGTTTGCTACAAATGAATGTATTGATCACTTTTCTCGCCGAAGACACTCCAGGACAAAACCAAATCATAAAAAATACACATTTGCTCTCGCTTTAGGACTTATCAATAGAGAAAAGCAGCTATAAATTTAACGAGCATGATGTACTGCGGCTATGAAACATGCATCACTGAAGCAACCTTTTTTGAAATAGGTATATATTTATAGAGTAGGTCAAACTTCAAGTTTCTAAAACTGCCTCCCGGAGCTTTAAATCGACAAACCAAGCCCACAATAACATACATTAACACAGTGATCATGTTTCTAAGTTTCTAACTTAATTTATGTGTCAAAATTGATCTAGCTCTCTGTAAAGACAGGGTGCTAATTGGGGACACACTTAATATAGCTAGCACAGCTAGCACCGGTCCGCAACACAAACAGAGGATGGTAAGCCTGTGCTCAAATCGAATCGTTTTAACCCCGTTGACCTAAGGATTGACATAATTTGTCTCTAGCCGGCGTCAAAAGGTAAGGACGTCATTCTTCATTTCTTCTGGAGGGGAAAAATTGAAACCCGGTAAGGTTTCGACGAGAAAATCGTTCGTACTTTTGCCCTTATTAATATTCAGGCTCCAACCTTTCAGTATTATTTACACAGTGTGTGAGCAATGAACCAAAGTCACTAGCTCAAATCAGCACACAAAACCAAGAAACACATGATGGACACAAACTAACACAAGTAAGGAACTTTACTTGCGAAAAAAAATTATTTTACGATTCTTGCAATGATTTGTTAAATTTCCATACAAATCCTTATATTTATCACCATGCTCGCACAGTGAGCTTGGGTAACCTGTGCTTTCATTTGAATCGTCACACTTAAGGATTTCGTCCACAGACTCAGAAGTTAGAACCACCTTGTACAGCATAATAAACAGCACCACGGGAAAGAACTGCTCAGTAGCTTTTATTTGAATGGTCACACTTTAGGATTTCCTCCACAGACTAAAAAGTTAGAGCCAACTTGTACAGCATAATAAACAGTACCACAGTAAAGTACTGCTCAGTAGCTTTCATTTGAATGGTCACACTTTAGGATTTCGTCCACAGACTCAAAAGTTAGAACCACCTTGTACAGCATAATAAACAGAACCACAGTAAAGTACCGCTGCTTTGGTTAGAATGGCCACACCTCAGACTCTATCTAGTAGTTATTGGATAAATTGTTATGTTTCACCTAAAATGATCGCTAACCGTTGCATTAATAAAGGAAGTTTTGCAGATCGGAACGAGAAACATTAGACTGAAAAAGTCTGAAGCAAGCCACAGTAGTTACAGTGTACAATATTCTCCTTAGTCATACGATTCGCATCGAAACTTATTTTCTATTTTAACCACTTTGTAAAACAAGCCGTCATTGTCCAAGCCTACTATGCAAATATGAAGTGTACTCATGCATGTCTATTTCGGTATACAAAATGCACTGGAAATCATTTGATTGATGCCTATACTTATAAGCAAAAGCCCAGTTAAGATTTGAGAATTTTTGTCTTCTCAAAAATACTGACATTTTGATGAAGGTTGCTAACGTGGTAGGTACAAGGCACTATAAGTATGCCAACAAAAATCATCTCACGTCTCTATTATATGCAAAATGAACAATTCACTACCAATGCGGAACTAGCAGTTACAATATTTTCTTTAGCGACGCAATTCGCATGGAAAAAATACCCATGTGCAAAAACCAGAGCCCATTTATTGTGAAAGAAAATGGAATTGATAGTCAAACAAACATCATTTACATCTTCAATAGCCATGTTTTTCAGACACTTAAAAGTGCAATCTATCAAGGAATCTACACAAGCAAATTTGCAAACACACTTTTCACTGATGCGAATCTGCGGTGAAATATCAGGGTTTTAAACAAATTTCGTAGCATTCCACAATGTTTTAGGTAAAATCTCACCCAGTTCAAGAGGAACAATCTTCTCAAACTCTTTTAACAAACCTCAGTCCAACATTTGCTTTGCTGTTACCGAGTAAGAGAAGTGAGCCACCAAACCCTCGCCTACAATGCAGTTAGTATGTTGAGCACCGCCTGAATATTTTATTGTCCACCAAACTTTATCAGAAGGGTCTTAAACAAATTCCGTAGCATTCCACAAAGATTTAGGTAAAATCTCACCCAGTTCAAGAGGAACAATCTTCTCAAACTCTTTTAACAAACCTAAGTCCAACATTTGCTTTGCTGTCACCGAGTAAGAGAAGTGAACCACCAAACCCTCGCCTACAATGCAATTGGTATGTTGAGCACCGCCTGAATATTTTATTGTCCACCAAACTTCATCATCGCGGATCGTTCCGAGCTCCATCATTCGCTGCATGTCCACCAGGTCTATGTCAAGGAGAAAAAGATTAATACTGAATCGCTGTCCTTTCGTTGTTAGATCTCTGCCTTGAAACAGGTATCTACTCAACTGTTTTTTGTGATAATGATGCACGAAGGTGCGAAGTACCATTTCAGCGCATTCTGGCCCGTTCCACCCACAAGGGGCAGCTGGGTTGTAGTCAAATTTCAATCCCTTTGGATTCACTTCGTTGTCATAAACACCAATCTTCTGATGAAGCCAGTTGCATCTCCAGTTGGTCACGATGTTGCCGAAGTGCATGAAGCAATCGTTCGTATTCTTGTTCTTTAACATGCTGCCAAAAACGTTTGGATGAATGTAAACGATATCATCGTCCAGCTTAAAATAAACATCAGCCGGATTTCGCACAAGACGTTGAAGGACAACATAGTAAAACTTGCTGTAGAAAGGGTACAAACTCCTAGGATCGTGTGTTTCGCTGGGATCCTCTTTTAAATAGACAAACTGAAAGGCTTCATCTTGTAAAATACTGTTGGCAGCCGTTGAGAACTTCTCTAGCTTGACTTGCGTTTCTTTGTTGTATCCTATCATAGCAAATAGCACTCTATCAACCACACCGCCGTTTTGTCGAAGTTCTCTGTAGAGATACGGCAGCAAGATTCGAAGATACATCCAACGACCGGTAAATACGCACACATGAACTCGAGTAGTGTTAGGGTCCACGCACCACTTGATCTTGGTTTCGATGGTTGGTGAATTAGTTTGGGGTTGAACATTCACTTGGGAAGGACGTTGGATGCGTGGTATCTCAAAATTATTGTGCGCTATGAAATATATCACTGCTAGTAAAACGAGGACGATGAAAAACGCAGCACCCTTTACGTTCATCGTGGCGATAGCAGTGTAAAATTACAAAGAGGTCTGCATGCATCTCAATGCTTGAGCGCACCTGTTGTTCAGGCAGTGATGATATCCCGGATCTTCGAACCAGGCTTCACGCAAACCTTGTCAACTCCGGTGAGGTGGAAAATTGCAAAATAAATTTAAACGGTTTGATCAACTGCGGCGATTACAAAAGCGTGGAAATGCAGGAACAACTCTTAGCTTAAGTAGCGACTGGGTATTTTAAAGGAATAGTAAACATGAATATTAGCACGGTAAGAGAGTGAATCCCTGTGGCCCATGATAATTACGTGAAATTTATTATTAGTTCGCACCCATGCTGCGAAAGTTATTTTTACCTTTTTTTCCATGTCAACAATCTAAAACAACATGACGTTACTCTGACCAGTGACGTGTCCCCCTTAAAATAACCACGCAGTATGACACAAAACCAAAAATAGATTTCAAATAATTTTCATCGGAAGAGGCCCATGTATGGGGAATTCGCTCTCTCCCTTCATCCTCTCTTGATATTAGTTATGTCTGTTATGAAGTTAAAGTACTAAAGATAAGGTTTTTCCTGTAAAGACGGTTCAGGCCTTGTCCTTGAAAACATAAATTAGTTCTTACTTAGCTAAAACAGAAAAGCAACATTTATGTGTCAATTACATCGGCAGTTTCCAAACTTATAAGGGTGGATTCATTTGCAGCATATGCGTATAGCTGTCGCTTTAGCGCGTGGGAATTTTTTGTTTTTGTTTTTTTTAGCCAAAAAGCAATAGCAAATTCGCACGTGCCAAAGCGAAAGCTAGACGCGTATGCTGCAAATGAATCCACCCTTAGTCCGAAGCAACCCAGACTTGTAATGGTTTCCAGGGAAATCCGAGAATTTACGAAAACTGACGAAGATCACACCAGATTTCCGAAGTTGAACGTGTGATAAGAAAATTTGCTGATGTTTCTTCAATAGTCTAAAAACATAGAAAAGCCGACAGCAATAAGTTTGTAGGAGCCAACTTAACATGTTAACCACCCGTTCATCTGTATTGTAGTGTAACTCCTTAGTGTGCGAACTACCTGAAGCTGTCTTGCCAATGATGGGACGGCCTAGGACAATAATTAGATTATTGATAACCAATAGCAGTTTCGGATTAGTCGTCGAAAGATTACATCATCTACATAGAGGTTGGAATAAACGCACGTGCTTTGTAAGTAGTTCTTCGGTTACGCCAGACCGGGCTATACATGCCGAGGTTACAACCGGTGCGGTTACCCCGGTGGGTTACACCCCCGGTGGGGACGCTTGTAATCTTGTACCTAGTTGTATCGGTTGCATTCTTGGTGAAAAATCTGGTGATATCTTGGAGGTATCGCAGATTTCTGCTGTATAGTTCCCGTACTTCCCGCAACGAGCGAATGACTCCCTCAAGTTAAGAAGGTGTTTCAGAGTTCCCATAGTTATTGTCCAGATAGCCACAAAACTTGTTATCACAAACTCAGATCTTTCAAGAATTTTTGTGTGGCTTCGAGCCTAAAAATCGTCAGCACGCGCGTTGTCAGTTCCTATATTTATTTCTATATTTACTTGTCTGGATACGTCAAGCATACTTCATCGACAATCTAGACGGCTAGACGGCTAGACGCCTCTCTCTCTCTCTCTCTCTCTCTCTCTCTCTCTCTCTCTCTCTCTCTCTCTCTCTCTCTTGTTGTCGCACGTGAAGACAGCACGCTCTCATCAGTCGATTTTAATAAATCGACGCTTACTTTTTTACCACTCTTAATACGGCATTGACCACATAAATATACCACAGCTTTCGCAGATGTCTTGTCAATCAAAGGAGTTTTCAGTTCAGTGGCAGCAGATTTTCTAGTTATGCGAAATACATTTCCCAACTTGGGCTTTGTATTTAATCCGTTCACGGGCCTTATAATCCCAAAATAGGGCTCAATTTTCCCTAAAAGGGGGCTCAATAATCCCCAGACGGGGCTCAATTTTCCCTAAAAGGGGCCTCAATAATCCCCAGACGGGGCTCATATTTCCTCAAAAGGGACTCAATAATCCCCAAACGGGACTTGATTCTTCGCAAAAGAGGCCTAGTATTTGCTTTGGAATGCAGCGTAGTCATCAAAGCGTGTACATTCAGCTGTTGGCGCCGACAGATGGAACACTTGAAGGCATCTTTTAAAGCCTTTTGTTCGGCTAGATTGACTCGTACTTCGAAAACTGTGGCATACTGAGAAAGTAATTTTGGAGAAATTCATCATAAAGGTTAAAAAAGCAAACGTTCACTCACCAAATTCTCTTCACAGTCGCTGAAAAAGGTTTCCGCTCGCTTAGTGAATTATTTCTTCTTGGTCAAACCACATGGCACAGAAATTCGTCGTAATCTTTCGTAATCTTTCGTCCTCGGATTCAATTGGTTCCGATTACCCCTGACGTTATTTTCTCGAATCCAATTGGTGGAATAATCCAAAACTCGTCAGGATTAGTCTTCATGATTATATATCGACGGGGTTATGCGTTCCAAACATTTTTGTGTTAACGCGTCAATCTCCTCTTCATGTTAGCCATAAGATAATGGAAACGTGGTAAGAACCTTATGCGTGCTACGTCATATTTTCGATTATATGACGTACTTAATATCGAATTTTCTTTCGCTTTTCCATAGTGTCTACGTGCTTCGTACTAGACACACAGACACAAAAAAAACTAATAATAATAATAATAATAATAATAATAGTAATAATAATGTTTCCCCTTGAAACTGATCACAGTATTCCATGACAGGACGAATAAAAAATGTATAAATAATGCTAGCAAAATGCGATTTTATATTTCCTGTAAAACGTCCAAACATTCCTAGCCGTTAGTCAGCTCTGGATAATGTATACTTAACATGAACAATCCACGCGATATGTTCATCAAGATTAGATGAGAGTTTTCTTGCATTTCCATGTTTTTGTAATCAAGGAAGTTGATGAAAACGTCAAAATATTCTTTTGTTCCTGGTTATGTTTTAGGTTTATAAATTACAACTTTTACCACCTCACCCAAGTTGAAATATAAAGAGAAACATTTCACAAAAAGTCCGTAGCATTCCTCAGCATTCTAGGCACTGTGTCATCAAGTTCCATGAGAACAATGTCTTCAAACTCTTTTAACAAACCCAAGTCCAGTACTTGTTTTGTTGTTACCCAGTAAGAGAATGTGGGATGATTTTAGACCAACATTTGCAGTGTAGCAGATTCAGGATTTTTGAACGGAGGGGGAGGGGGGTGACCTGACTGAATGATATCGGAACAATCCGAGACAAAATTGCCAAAAGTGATAGTTTTGTCCCTTTTTCTTAATGGTGGCTAGCCACCCAGTCCCCCCCCCCCCCCCCTTTCCACTGGATCCGCCCCTGAATTGTTGTTGGATAGGCCTAGGAATATTCTGCTTTTCATCAAACATTTTGTCGTACCATTTTGTTGGCAGCAATATTTAAACACTGGAACGCTTAGCTGCACGTGCAAAATTTCGAACCAATAAATGTAAGGCATGCTAAAAAACAATAATTCCACGTTTACTGGAGGTTTATTCCGAAGGGAACCGAAGTTTTATAACGGTTTCCAAGGAGCAACCGAGATGTGACAAAGACTGCCGAAAAGACTGCCGAAAATCACCCCGACTTCCGAAGTTTACAGAAGATCCCCCACGCATTGTCGCCATTGATGGCCTCTGGAAATTCACTCATGTCACGCTCCTCAGTATCCAATCATTTGTTGATAACTTTTCTTAAAGGAGCTACGTCACGGATAACGCATTTTGAAACACTTGGCAAGTTTTTTCAAGTTTGTCATTCGTAATCCGTCTTAATCTCTCTCCCATCCTTGTTTAATTTTGGTTTATTATTACTTCTTTGGTGTTTTCCTAGCTTAGGAAACTGTTATTTTGAGGTTTTCTTCACTGAGAAAACTATTTTGTAACATCAGAAAAATGAATGAAAATACCGTGATATGGTTCCTTTAAACCAAAGCGCAATTAAGATTCTGGAATTTTTTTCAGGCTTCTTGAAAAATATAGCTGTTCGAAAAAGGTTTTAAAGGTGCAACGTAATGTACCAAACTTATGCTGCAGTCAATCAAAAAGCTCTCTATGGTGAACCAAATGAACAACAGGCCATTTCCGAGTTGCACTGTACCTCTTTCTCAAAGCCAGTCTTGGTGCATACCCTTTCATATGAAAATGAGTTCCATTCACATGCAGATAAAACTCATTTTCATATGAAAGGTTTTGCACGAAGCCTCGCTCTGAGAAAGAGGCACAAGACAATTCAGAAATGGCCTACTTATTATCATTGATAACTAAAGGCGCGGACACACGATGCATCATTGCACACAATATTGCAGATGATGGACACACGGTGAAACAGTTGCGCGTGATGTTGCAGAAGTAGAAGCCGATTCTACTTCTGCAACAGTTGCACACAACGTTGCGTGCAGCAATTTCGAGGGTGGACACACGGTGAAACTTTCAAGTTGACACTTTCAACTTTCAAGTGTGTCCGGGCCTTAATGTATTTCCAAGAAAAGCAAAACATTTTCCTCCACACCAGTGAATTCATCTGCATGTTCACAATAACGCGTTGTCAGTTGACACAGACTTTTGATATGTTAATCGTTATAACCCATCTTGCACAGTTAAAGGACAGAAAACGCTAATCGTTTTCATCAAACTGGAGGCTTTGCAGAACAAGAGGAATTGGAAACTTGAAGCTTGAACCTTACCACTGCAGATATACATTTCCTTATGGTCTCCATGGAAATGCTTATTGTTCTTCTGTTACAGCGATTTTCCAAAACAAAGTATGGTTGTTATCACCGCCTATTATACATTACAGAGAAAGGAAGATTTAGTAGGTACATGCTCTATAATCCATTTTTCGAATAGGTAAATCACTGTGTCTGACAATGAGTACTTGCTGTACAGAGTTTCACACGAACAATACTCACGCACACATTGGCAGCCAAAATCTTCATTAGCATTTGCAATCGACATGTGTCAATAGAATTTAAAGAGGAATCCACACAAGCAAATTTATAATTAACCTTTAATTAAGCCGAAGGAAAAGGATGGAAATATTCCTGTAATTTCGCTGTAGAACAAAATTGTTGATCGATTGTGGGGCTTCAATAAGCCAGCGTTAAAGGACGACCAAAACAAAAGAAAAAAGTGTCGTCTCCTTCCAGAAACGCTGAGGAGACGAGACGGAGACTGCACGAAGAAAACGGTCAGCAACTTCCTTCGTTGGAGCGTGGATGATAGGCAAAAAAGGAATAAAAAGGTGTGCGTTTCTTTCCAATGTATATCTTATTTTAGAATCAAAACGACATGACTGCTGACCCTTTTTGAGACCAGCGATCGTCAAAAACTATCCCCTATTTCACAAGAAAAGATTATTATCATTTTTTTTTATTATTGCAACAGACAGAAAAAAAAAGAGAGCCTACTTACAGAACAATTACTTACACTACCTACGTGACTTAACGTACAATTACTTACATTCATTACAATACATTATGTTACATTACAATTACTTACATTCTTTACACTACTTACGTTACTTACATTACTTACGTGTCAGTTACATTACTTGATGTACAATTACTTACATTCTTTACAATACATTATAAATTATTACATTACAGTTGCTTACATTCTTTACACTACTAATAATACGCGCTACATACAGTACTTACAATAACATATAAACATAGTTCTAGCCTTAGGTTTCAAAACAACTGAAATAAAAAAAAAAGGTAGAGACGACACTACAGGACCAGAAAAGATGGATCAAGCTTTCCTTCTCCGTTTTGCAGAAACTACAGAGATCAGAATCTTTTATTCCTACTTTTTAAAGAAAATCATTGGTCGCCAATCGTCTATGCAGAAGTTTGAATTGAAATATAATAAGTTTTGTATATTTTGTACACGGGAAAGATAACTGGTATGCCGCTTCCCAATCTATTGGTTCGCGAGCTTCAGAGGCGCAATCCACGGCCCATTTTTCTTGACTGTTGGTTGGACACTTTTGTTTAAGACTAATTATTTTTTTATAAGCTTGCTTACTTGGTTTATTTGCTTTCATGAATTTCGTATAAAAGCTTTCGTATTGTGTATTTGTATTGTTGCGTACGGGCGCTCTAATTTTATTTCGTAGGGTTTTTAACGTAGATAACAACCCGTAAAAAGCAAGATAATTTGTTTCGATGACGTCATAGCGCTCTTTGAATTCATGAAAGGATAGGAACGCATCTGAATCTTTCATCAAATGCGAAACCTTGTCAATCTCTTTTTGCAGCCATGCTTCGTAATAGAATGGTTTGTTATTGATCCGTAAAAGAGAGTCGTGCCAAAGGTTCAGAGAGCGAAAATGGTCTGTAGACTTTACATTATTCTCGAAAGTTATTTCAGACCAGATATTTGCGATCTCCACGATAAAGGGATAGGATAATTTAAAATGCTTTAACAAGTCGCTTTTTCTGAGGTTGCCGCTGAAAAAAGCTCTTCCTCCGTAATTCCTAAGTTCTAAATCAAAAAAGAGTTTCCATTTCCCGTGATTGTCAACATCAATATATTTTTTGACCCAGGTAGTTTTTAATCCTTTATTAAAAGATTCAATATCAATCATGTTTAAACCGCCTTTTGCATAGTCATTTATCATTACTTCCCGCTTGATTTTGTCGCCTTTGCCGTTCCATAAAAAATCATAGAAGAGGCTATTGATTTCCTTCAAGACACGGTGATTAGCTGTGAGGGGGGATAAAATGTATACCAGTTGGGACGCGATTAAACTTTTTAAAACAGTAATTTTGCCGTAAAGGGTAAGTCGACGACACTCCCAGCAGCTAAGGCTATTTTTTTATTTTTGTTAATTTTTCGTTGTAGTTCAGCTCTGCGGTTAGGTCAGGATTAGTCGAAAACCATACTCCAAGGGCTTTGGCCTTTCCTTTCACCCACTTTAAGGACTTTAAGTCTTTTTTCGGGCACAATTTTTCTTCTTTTCCGGCATTAGCACCAATCCAGAGGGCTTCCGTTTTCTTGTTATTTAATTTAAGGCCAGATAACAGTTGAAAGTTATCCAACATATGCAGAGAAGCGATAAGGGATTCCAAGGAACCATCTACTATTAAAGTGGTGTCATCCGCATACTGACTAATTTTTATTTCATTTCCATTCACAAAAAAGCCTTTCACATTTTGGTTTTTCCTTATCGCATCTGCTAGAACCTCGACACAGACAATAAAAAGATAGGGAGAAAGTGGGCAGCCCTGCCTCACTCCTCTTTCTAGCTTGAACCAGTCGCTGGCCCATCTGTTATTAAGAATACAGCTTTCTGTGTTGTGGTAGCACAGTTTAATCCAATTAATTAATGATTGGCCAAAATTGTAATATCTAAATGTTTTTTGAATGAAAGGCCACTCTACTGTATCAAAAGCTTTTTCAAAATCGAGTAAAAGTAAAAGTCCGGGGACTTTGTTGGCCATTGTATAGTGGATTACGCTATCGATGAGTCTGATATTCTCCCCGATAAACCTATCTTTAAGGACACAAGAAAAGATTATATGGTCTATTACAGTTCCAGACCCCCGACTCCACTCTTCCACTCCGTAAAGAATCATTGTTTTAGGACAATATACTTGAGACGTAAGACGGTGTACAAACGCGCTTAGCTTGGAACGCTGTAGAATATCGTTTAATGAATTGTCGGCTTTGCTGACAACGTAACGTAAAAAACGAAAGTTACATTTATTGCAGCATTAGATTGTATCAACACGGTGTGTATTAACAATGACAGTTTTCTTCTCTTTTGTGATCTTTGTACCCTTTTAAAGAGCTCTAAAAACACAATGTAAACAAGACGCACGACGCGAGCAAACAAGAAAATGTACGACAAATCCCATTTATTATGTTAATAGGCTTTCAGTTTTGTCTTAAAAGCTAGATCAGTGTCTAATAGCTTAAAACGTCAGTTCTCGGAGCAAATAATTACTGAAAAATGCTAACACGAAACACCTTTCAGGAGATGCAAAACTGATAAAATACCTTCGATATCAAGGCCGCTTTGAGCCAGTTCACTAATGAAACTTTGTAAAGTATCCCGAATGACATGTGAACATTCACATGAAAGCTACTAAGGAATATTTTTGGTAGCACTGATAAGTTTTGATTTCTTTAAATGTGGATTTTTACCAGCTTTTTTTTTTTTCATTTTGAACTCTACCGTTGCCTGAGTTAATTGCGTTTCATCTCGTTGCTAAGTACGTAACAAGTAAATTATCTTTTATTCAGTCCATTGACATTCGTCTTAGCAAAGAATTGATGAGTTCCGACTGTTTACACAAAGACAAGTTCTCGACTAATTTATAGCCGGACGTCTTGAAACACTTCAGTTTCAGTTTATTGCATTTTGAAGAAAACTGAAACCGAAACAAACTGCAGCCGCAAAACAGCGTTTCGGCAGCTATGAACACCAGCCCAATACCATGGGGGTCTCTACCGTCTTCCACGCCAAGCATCTACGCAAGCGGAAAGACAGAAGTGTTAAGCAACATGACAAACAGTACAGCAAAGACAGTAGAGATGACAGAAAATTTCAACACTTTCATGGTCGCGTTAATTCTGCAGTCCGCCATACTTCTGGTGTTTTTTGGAAACGGGTTGGTTCTGGCGGCGTTAACGTGTTACCGAAACTGGACTTCGGCAGACGTTTTGCTCTTTTCGCTTTCTTTAGCAGATATTTTGGACTCTATCGTGGCGCTTGAGCTTATAACAGTCGTCAAATACTTTCTGGGAAGACAGATGACTAAGTCAATGTGTGATGCGTTTGTCGCTTTGGTTTACACTTTTCGCGTCGCTTCTGCAACAACAGTGACTTTTATTGCAGTAGAGCGATCTTTGTTACTGATATACCCCTTCAAGCATCACACGTTAGTCACACCTTCAAGAATAAGGAAATTTGTCGCTGGCATTTGGTTTTTCTCAGTCATTTCCGCCATTCTGCCCTTCATCGGTGTAGGCCACTCCGGATTTAAGAACGGCGTGTGTTTTTCTCAACTCTACGATTTGGGTACGGAGTACGCCGTTTTTATCGAGGTGTACGGTGCAATTATGCTGCTAGCGGTGTTCACGTCGTATTTCGCTATCAAGGTATCCGGGAAAATGTTTATTCGAAGACAAACATTAATGACAGGACAAGGAGAGATGAAAAACCAATCACGAAGTGTGCAAAATCGCCGCCAAGAAAGCGTGCGGACTCCGAACACGAGCGGAGTGCGAAGCGTACGTAAACTAGCACTCATGATGGGGATAGTTGTTATCATATATTACATTAGCTGGTTGCCTTTTCTGGTAAGTGCCTATGATTGAAATACCGGGGGGAGAGGTTACTCTTCGGAGAATTTGTTGCGGATACATCAGGGGAATAAGTACTCGGGAAAACTTCTGCTGGGGCGTGCCACCCCGCTTCTTAAAATCCCATCTTTACTTGGTGTGGAGATATTCATGGAGTATACTAAAGAAAGGGGGTCCTCCGCAAAAAAGAAATTTTCTAGGAGTGTCACCTGAGTCCTCAAAGTGTTTGGTTTATTATACGATATCAGTAAATATACTTCACGATCTCTTACTGTCTTAGCTTACAGTTCAGAAACAGTGTTATGACTAAATAAGGATGCTTAGTTTCGCCTTATTCCAGAATAAGAGTACACGGAATAATCACAAGAAATACTTAAAATTGGTAATATTTAGCCAGTGAAGCATAGAATATGCTTGAATTTCACGTGTCAGCAAAACGTATGAGCTCTTTCATTCCAAATATGCCTTAAAACAGATCTTCATCCTTATCTGGATATAAGGCGAATCGAACATATCCTAACCTCTATATTCTATATCAGACCTTACCTGGCACTGGGTCACCTGTGCATCCCTTTGGTTTTGTTCTCTTCTGCATGAAGATTAATTCTTGAACAAAATGCGAAGAGTAAGAAATAAGCTTGTTCATTCTGGACCCACTGCATGTCAAAAAGAAAAATCTACATTTACTGTCATTCTGAAATCTATAACCTTCTTGTGGCTAACACACAACAAAAGTCCAGCTCTTTAGTTATTGGCAGAATATGGAAATTGTATGATACTCCTACCTCTAGTTTTTTGGCATTGTTTTTGTAACTAATTAAAAAAAATTTCAGATCTTACCAATCAACAGACACATGGGATAACATCGGGGCAAACTACACGGCAGTGACAATGACAGTGTAAAAACCTAGGCTATCATGACAATACATGGTGTCACATTTTAATTTCTTTCTGGTTTCATATTCAGTGTAACTAATTACCACAACTGGAAAAAAAGAACTACAATTTCCAATTAATTCATTCCCATCATGTCAGAAATGTCCTTCTGTTGTTTGTTCGTTTGCTTGTTCTTTCTTTCTTTCCATCCTTCCTTCTTTCTTTCTTTTTTTTTTTAGGGGGGGGGGGGAGGGACTTTCTCCTTCCAGTCTCCAACCCTGATCTCCCACAAACAAGCATGTTTACACATAGAACAAGGAGATACATATACTAAACAAGCCAGGTTTGTAATAAAAGAGGTGACATTTTTTTGTTAAATTGTGCATTCAAATTCAACATTTCCAAACATTTGAATGGCTGTGCATGACGACTTTTTTCACACAGCTATAGACTTCTGTAAATATTGTAAATATTGCAGTTTTTAATAAAATATCTGGCTCAATTCTCTCATGTTTGCCACAATTCCTACAAAATATTTCAGGCTCCAATGATTCAATCAATCTTACCTTCAAGTTTGCTGTAGTAAATTAAAATTTTAAACATGGGTTTAAGACTGTTGCTATGAAATTGCGACTAGGGTCAAAATAAGCAAGATCATTGGGTATAATTCAAACAGGGACATGCTAACCTTTTAAAACTGGAGACAAAACAGTTTCTGAAATTCAAGAAACAGACATACACACACCCCCTAAAGGGGGCTTTCCCAAATCTATTACATTTTTAAAATACTCAATTTTGGACATTACACATGAAAAAGAGTATAGCATTCTTTTTAAATTTTACCGTCAAAGTTGGAAATCTTACAACATTTGCCCTTTTCAAGCTGTCAAACCCTGGTATTGTTTCTGACAAAAGTTTTTCCCCTACCCTACTCTGCTTAAAAATGACTAGTCTTTGGTCGACAATGTTCGATGCAAGTTCAGACTGCAGAAATTGTTAAAGGATATATTTCCTTGTCTGTTTTCTGGTCACGGAGAGACACCGATGTACCATCTCTGCAGGCTTGCTATGACAGTGTTGAATCAAAAAGTGCAGTGGAACCTCAATATAACAAAACACCAAGGGACTGGAAAAATGTGTTCCTTATAATGGGGGTTTGTTATATTGGGGTCCTTTTCCATACATTTTACTATTACTGGACAGGATAATATGGTCCATTATACCGGGGTGTTTATTATATCTGTAGTTCCAGAAAATATCCATACTCCCCCCACAGAAGGGATTGGAAATTCCTGGGAGGGTGGTGGATCTCAAAGGTCCAAAAATTTAAAGCAATGTATGTAGCTAAATTGGAATTTCCAGATAGGGCAAATCCCTTCCATGGAGGGGGGAGGGGGGGCATAAATATTTCCTGGAACTACACATATAGGGGTTCACTGGGTTCCACTGTGTGCCCTATTGGGTGGCACATCCCAGTATAGAAAGTATATGGCTCCTCCAGGGAAAAAACCATTTTGTTTTCAAAATAATCCAGCCTTATACCATACTTCAGATCAAAACGGCTAAATTACCACCACGCTCAACTGGGGCGAGACATACTGTAAGCTTAAGGACGGTGCATCCTAATACAGATGTATTTTTGCAAAGGTTATGACTATGGGGAAAAAGCAGATCTTACCAAGGTTTATTGGAATCCAAAAAGAAAAATGTGGGTAACCGCGCATTTTTCACAGATAATTAAGCAACCATAATTCTAAAAAAGCGTTAAAATACAAAGAATGTATGGCAATTTCTTTCCAAATTTTAGCTCACTTATCTCTGAAAAATGCGTGGTTACCCCCAAGTTTTTTTGGCGGGGATTCTGATAGCCCTTGCTAAAATCTGCTTTTTCCACATAGTCATAAACCGTGCAAAAATATTGTTGTATTAGTGGGCAAATTCCTTAAGAAACCCGAATATCCCGAGATGCGCAGAACGTATGCGCAGTAGCAAAAGGAGGCACCGTCCTGAAGCTTATATGTTTGGTACCTACTGTAAAGACTGTATAGGGAAGATGTAGACTGTTTACTAACATTCCCATTCAGTCTTTGTTTAATATTCAAATGTGCCAACAATTAAAACGAAAGAACTGTTTGTTTCAACAGCTAATAGATTGGTTGGCACATTTTAGATGCCAATAGGTTAAGTCAACGAGAACATCGCGAAAGGGGGAACTTCGCCGTACCCGCCCCGGGCAATACATTCCACAGTCTAGCTATCATGAACCTCCCTACCACATCTTAAAACGTGAAATACAATCCAGGAACTAACGTACCTGATTTTAATCTTTCCTTTTTCATAGCTGAACAACTTGTATTGCCTTATCGTCGATCAACAGCCGTCAGCAAAGCTGGTTCTCTTCACAAGTCTCATCTCCCTTCTTCATGCTCTTGCCAATCCACCGCTGTACGGGTGGATGAGCCAGCGGTACAGGCGCGGTTACTTCTTTGTGTTCAAAATGGTGCTGAGTATGTGCGGAGGACACCGCCCAAATAGGAGATCCCTAAGTAAGTTTTGTTGTGGTAAAAAGAAAGCCTATCAAGGGGCTCTGTCATCGGGGTCAGGGCGAGAAGAAAGGCAAGTGAGCAAAATAATCGTTTCCCATGAGCTCGCTTCGCTCGCCGTCTTCTCTTTTCACCTTATCCCCCGGGTAGGTGACAAAATACCCTAGGTGGGTGGGTGTGGTCCAGCTTTCGAAACCCTAACCCTGCTTCACACCAAACCATATCACTTGACGTACCTTATTGTAGGCATAACCGTAAACTCTGTCTCCTATTAGGCAGCAGTTGTTTTGGTTTTGTCTTCTGTTTGTTTTTGTTGGGAGCCCTACGTGACCTGTTCTAGGTTTCTAGATATAGTGAACGCGAATGAGAAAACAAGCGCAAAAAATGCAAGGGTATGAGGAGGCTAGCGCTTGCCTCTTTCCCTGTGCAAAAGCGGTTCAACATGCAATTTTTCCCACGCATTGGTGATCCGTTGTACTTAAAAGTCGCATCGCTGGTGTACGCAAAAAATTCTCTTCTTGCCCCACCTTCACAATTTGTAAAACAAGGGGAAAACCTCAGTGAACTGAACTCGCACTTTTATTGCTCGACTTATGCGCGTTTTGCCTTAAGGCAAAGGCACTGAGGGGAACATTGGGGTTTACGGTATTGCGGTACTGGGCCTTTTTTCATACGGTATTTCGGTAATTTAAATCTTAACGTGCGGTATTGCGGTATCATCTAGCCCCGCGGTACGCGGTTGTTTATCGTTTCGGCCGACGGTATTCGGCAAAAGAAACTGCTTCAGGGTGTTGCGATACCATTCCTCTGCGCTTTCCTGTCTAAAACTAAGGCAAAACAAATGACGAAGGCCAATGAAACATTCCACCTTTGGTGAATGATTACACGAAGACTTTTGTTTTAAAGACAGATAATCAGATAATAGGCGACTCTGCGTTTGCTGTTTGTAGACCGATTATAGCCGCGAAGGTTTGAGAGACGTGCGTGCCCACGATCAGACAAAGCTAGTGTCTACTGTTTAGTTTAATACGTGTAACTAAATCAGGTAACTCGATGGAAGGACCACTTGGACAAACAGTAGCGAGGTGAAGCCGGATCTTGGTGTAGATCAGGATCAGCAATGTTGAATAAAACAAAAAACCAATTGCAAGGCTGATCGGACAGCTAAGAAGGGTAATAATTTTATTGCCCAAAACACCTGGAGCTTTCCGCTGCAACAGAAGTAGGTGCAAAACATGTCCTTTCATTACAGAGGGAACCACGTTTTACACCTTCTTCTCCACTAACGAACAAAGGCAAATTCTACATCACATCTCTTGCTCATCTTCCAATCTAATCTATATGATACAGTGCTCCAGATGCAAGGTACAATACATTGGAGAAACTAAACGTCAACTCAGCGACAGATTTGGGGAACACAGACGCGCAATCGAAAAAGCCATCACCCATCGTCACATTGATCAACCCACCGCCGTTTCAGATCACTTCATTCTCCCTGGCCACTCCATCAACGACATAGAACTCATTCCCCTAGAACTCATTCACTCGAACAGGGACAGCATTCGTAAAGCCAGAGAAGCATTTTTGATTTCAAAGGGCAAGACACTTGAACCCCATGGAATAAACAGACGAGATGAAACTTAATCTATTTCTATTTTATAAAAAGCTGTTAGTCACGTTTCCGTTTTCTATGTTTGTCAACCAATCATATTTAATCTTTTCATTTTAATCATTTTAAATCTTGTAACCGTTTCATTCGATTTTTACTTAGCTTTTACAGCCCCTGATGAAGGTGAGTTTTGTCTCACCGAAATATTGGGCAATAAAATTATTACCCTTCTTAGCTGTTCGATCAGCCTTGCAATTGGTTTTTTGTTTTAATACGTGTACTATGTTATCCCCGTCAAAATAGAACTGTTCGCTTTGTATAATACAATGACTACGACCGCTGTATGACAATTAGAAAAGCGTAATTGTTAAGGTAAGATTTTTTCGGTTCTGCCTTTTTAGGACGTTACACACTACTCCTCTTTACTAAATCCTTTTTGTTTTTTACGCAGGCAGTTGTACGCATGCATTTTTTCCCCTAGAATGCAGCAAATAAGTTAGAATTTTCTTTGAATCACCGTCAAACTACCAAAATACACGACAACATGGCGCATGCGTGAAATAACTGAATATGTGGATGAAACTTTTAGCGTGGCCGATTGTATACGCGGTATCGGTATTTCGTTGATTTTTAGATGTGGTAGTGCGGTATTTGCCAATTTTTGTTACGGGATTGCGGTATTGGCACCCCCCAATGTCCCCCTTTTTACTTCAGGCGAAAATGCAAAACCCATACTATCTGATAATATCCTCGTGCTTTTGTAAGGGTTCGGAGTAGTTTAGAATGTTTTTACGTCTGTTGTACAAATAGCCTGAGAAAACAGCCGAAGTGGCGACCTCTCGAAACTTCGGCTGTTTTCTCAGGCTGTCGTACAAATATATATACCAATTCATTCCATGTCAGTTTTAGTCTGTTAGTCAGTCACTCAGTCATGTCAGTTACTGAGCTAATTAGATAATTACATGTAAGTTAGTTGATCAGCTTGCTGGCTTACTAGCTAGTTAGTCAGTTGGTAGGTTGTAAGTTGCTATCATTATTGTGATTGACCAGATTTGATTCACTGTGAAGGGTTTAAACCCAGGAGTCACATCATAAGTCGGTAGAGTATGATTATTAATAACACGCGTTTCTTATCATGGTTTTCGCCCCTGTCAGGTGTATCTCGTCGCTATAACACTGGGGCGAATCTCCCCCGACAACAATCTGCAACGGACATTACCGTTTACAATAGCAGACTATCTCTACCGCTTACAGATCTCGCCCCTGCTACGATCGAGGAGGACAGGAAACAAGGTAACTTTCAACTTGCACCCCAGGGCCTTCTCTGTATACATCATCATCATCGTCGACGTCGTCACCATCATCACCAACATCCACACCACAATCGTCACCATCATCATCATTATCATCATCATCATCACCATCATCATCATCATCATCATCATCATCACCATCATCATCATCATCATCATCACCACCACCATCACCATCATCATCATCATCATCATCATTATCACCATCATCATCATCATCATCATCATTATCACCATCATCATCATCATCATCATCATCATCATCATCATCATCATTTTAATCATCAGCACCACCGCCATCATAATGGCCATCACATCGTGAGCGTCATTGTCGTCATTAGCATCGTCATCATCAACAAGCATCATCGTCCCCGTCATGATAACCGTCATCATCCTTCATGTGCAGCCGATATTGCCACAATGCGCAACCCCCACACAATCTGTAAAAAGAATTTGCGGAGCTTCTTTACGCTCGTTTATCTTTCGGAAAAGTAGCATTCCTCTGTAAAATCACTTCATTTGCAAACTTCCGTGATTATTTCATGACCATTGGCGAATCAAGGTAAGAAAATCGTAGCCAGCGAATCACGGTCCACCCACAGTCACAAAATAACCATTTGAAATCACGAAAATTTGCGCACACAGCGGTGAGATCAATTGTAATGTTTTTGTTGATGTATTTTAACTAATATTAACATTGATTTTTAACAGGCATCTTTTTAAAACAGAGGCGAAAGTGATCTCAGGAATACCTTTTAATTTAAGCCTTGGTAGCCTGAAATATGTTTCGTTTACTTCTCCCTGAAACCCAAACTTTAAAATCTTGGATTGATGTAGGGAGGAAAACCGATTAAGAATAATGAGAGAAATCGGCGTCGTGGTAAGGCGAGAACTAAGGGACTGTGTAATAATTACCTGGAGGGGGTGGGTTGGGAAACCAGAGGGGGGGCATAGGGGAAAATCACAACTAAAGAGAGAGGGGGTTGGATGTAAAATTTTACACTTACAGGGGGGGCATTACTTTTTTCACTCTTTTTCACAAACTGGAAAAGTGGTAGAAGAGCTATTAGAGTTCAAACATTAATTTATACTTGCTTACACTGGAATTAAACTGGGAAGGTATCAACTCCAGGTGCTTTGATCTCTGAACTGGCTGATTATTTAATATTTTCCTGTCTGTCATGCAGTAAGAGAGGAATGCCTCTGTTATATAGTAAAACAGTTCTACTTTATTGGCACCAGGAATGCTGTTAAAGTTAGTTTGGATTTTGGTTATGTTTGGGGGAAAATACCACCATTTCCGAGCGTCTAGATGTCGAAATTTTCTGAGGGAGCATGCTCCCAGACCCCCTAAAAGCTCGCGCCTTCGGCGCTTTCGCAATTTTCTCGGTTATCAGAAGAGTCTGGCTACGGCCCTGACACTATGATGTTAATCAATGAAAAAGAAAGATGTCAATGTAAGAAAGCCTAAAATTGCATTACAATTAAAGAGAATGGAAAACCCAACTGTTGACTTTAATAGCAATAAATTGATCTATGTAAATATAAACAGTTTGATTACTTTGCAAAGTAAGCTTATAAACTCCTCCCGAGTGTCCAGATAAAGAAATTGTTCAACGAGGGAAAATTTCCTCCTCTGAAGAAAGGTCTTTGCAAGAGTTCTGTTCCCAGTACAATGTGGACGAGACTTTGTGTAAAAGTTATGTAGAGCACCTTGAGTTCTTGGATGCAAAGGCGAAAAAAAGAGTAAGAAAAAGGAACGCTCTTCCGCCTAATATTTCTTGGAAAATGAAACAGATATGGAAGCGCTTACGAACAACCAGCAGAAAATGTCTTTGAAACAAGATGGTCTCAAGATAAGCGGAAGTAAGGCTGATTTAACTTGTGTGAAGACGACACAACTTCAGAATCAGAGTCAAGTGATTCCGATGGAGAGAACTCATACGTTGAAGAGTCATTTGAAATACTTTTGTGCTTGAGGAAGACATCCAACACGTAAATTAAGTATGAGGGCACCAATGCGGGGAGGAAGCAGGGGATGGGGGGTGGGGGTTGACCTTAATATTATCAGTAGGTGAGGGGAGGTTAAACTTAATTTTCGCTTAGTGAGAGGGGGGTGCAACTTAATTTTGGGCCAGAACGTCATGGTAGCCCACATATAGGGCAAGAACGTCATGCTAGCCCATATATAAGTACTAATGTGAAGGTAAGTGAGTACAAGTGAAGGGAAGTGAGTGCAAATCAAGGAAAGTGAGTACAAATGAAGGAAAGTGAGTACAAGTGAAGGAAAGTGTGTGTTAGTGGAGGTAGGTGCGTTAATGAGTTGGTGTATATATTCATATAGGATTGTAATGTTATTAGTGCCTTATATGTGGGCTAGCATGACGTTCTTGCCTAATTTTGAGCCTTATTTTACCCATTTCCCAACCCCCCCCCCCCCCTTAAGGTAATTATTGCACAGTCCCTAACAACAAACTCAACTCACATATTAGCCTGAGAAAACAGCCGACGTTTCGCGAGGTCGCCACTTGGGCCCTCAAGTGGCGACCTCGCGAAACGTCGGCTGTTTTCTCAGGCTTCTTACAAATGAAACCAAGTCCGGAATCGATATGAACCCTACTTTCACGTTGTGAAGATAGCGAACCGTGTCCGGGTAATCCGCTACACCCTTTTCTCCAGTTAATTTAAAACCTTGTGTAACGGTTCTCTTCTATAATTGTATTTTTGTAGTCATTAACCCAGACAGCAAGGAAATCATGGACGCGCATGATGAGATAAACAACAATGAAGCAAAAAGTTCACGTGACAAAGAGGAGGGGACCCCTGTTGAAGCTGAAGAAAGTGAAGGCAAGGAGAATGCTGACCTTGTTTCTGCCGATGTGATTCAGTTGTTACATGCTATGCTGGAAAAAATAGACGAAGCCGATTGAAAAAAATAGACTTAGCTGAAGACGAGTATTTCACGGTTGATTTTATGTTATTATTATTATTATTACTATTATTATTAGTTCTCATGATTTCGTATTATTGGGATATGAACTTTGATACCGACAATGAAAGGGTTTTTAGAACAGTAGTTATTACATGTAATCCAGGTTTTCTGTTTCTCTACATGTAATTGATTTAGTTGTAAGATATGGTAAATAAAATTGTTGTTTTTTTCAGCATTTTTATAATAGCAATTAATAATACTAATTAATAATTATTATTTTATTACTTATTTTTTAGTTTTGCATCGTTTCGCAAGGACAGGGGAACGAACACTGACAAATAACAAGTAACACCAAAACAATTCAAACACCAATAATACTGTTGCAGCAATATTGAAACACCGATAAGTTCTAATTGTAATCATTTAATTGTCTACCAAAACAATTCCACTCCTTTCTATGTTTTCTATGAGCAATAGTCTTCTCGGTTTATCGTTTGCATGAATCTGATTGGTTAATACGCGAGTCTCACTGGGGAAAATACACGAATCTGAATGTTAATAAGCAAATCTGATTGGCTAATAAGTGATTGAGATTATTGGTAAATACGCGAATCAGACTAGCTAGTACGTGAATCTGATCAGCTAAAATGCGAATCTGATTCACGAAAACACGAAACTGATTCGTATAATAGGTGTCTCACTGGCAAATACATGAAACTGATTGGCTAGTACGTGTATCGCTTGGCTAATAAGCGAATCTGATTGGCTAATACGTGAATCTGATTATCTCAATCACCATTGTCTATTAACTGATAGACTTCAATCGAGCGTGTTTTTTTTTGAAAAAGTAAATTTTTCAAATTTATTTTGTAAATGTGACCTAAATAATGTTGTTTTTCAAATGCAATCACGTGCTAATCCACAAAAACAATTAGACTACAAGGCCAAGAATTCTATACCCGATTATAGTACAACTCTAAATTTTGGCGTGGTCCCATTGGTCGACATCGATCACGTGACGCGATAGTGTCTCTCCTCAGCGGGCGCCCATCAGTGCATAGTGCCCTAGCGTCGTACATTAAAAACAATAGAGTCCTTCTGTCTCAGGCCCTATGTGCGATAGGTTCCCTCGGAAATTTGATGTTCAAACTCCATATAAGCAACATTCACACGATAGTGCCTACAACGGAAGAACTCTATTGTTTAAATAGTCAATAAGACACAGTCCAGCTGACTGCCGTTAACAGAAAATGAGGACAAGTAGAAACACATGTTTCAACCAAAAAGAGCGCACGCTTACAAAAAAGTCATTTTCAGAAAGTTCGTTATTTCGCATTCATGTCAAGTTGATGATTGGCTATCGGCTCTATAGCAGCTGGCTTCTCTTTTGACAGATGCTCTTTAATTGGACCAATCTCGGGTTGACTTTCTATAGATACCAGGTGTTTATCGATTGCTTCACTGGGTTTTATCTTTTTAATGTCTAACGTGTGTTCCTTTATATCACCAACTGTTTTCTCTTTTTGGAATTTTTCCAGTAGTGGCTGAATTGGATCGATGGGTTTCGGAGGGGGTATTGACACTCTCTTTTTTGATTTCTTGGTATTCTTCAACGAACAAGGATTTAGTGCTTTACCCGTCCTCTTGCGTTTGTTAGCCTGTTGCCAGGCCTTGTGCTGTAAATTGCACTTAGCGTTGGATTTTGTCTTGTTTTGTCTCCCAAACTTAAAAGCCGTTAGCTTGGTAGGATGTAAATTATTGCGACCCTTTGAGAAATTCCTGGGATCTACAACAATGTTTTCACGTCGTCTCGCATTTGCAGTAGTCGCATTTCTACTTTTGACAAGCATTAACTTCTCCTCACTCGCATGCGGGCTACTGCTTTCATGACTACTGTTTGCGTGACCAAGGTTTGCGTGACCTGAAATAACGTTACTTGATGTGGCGTGACTTCTTTCCCAAGGAGATTCTTCTTCGAAGCTGAGAGGAATAGGCTCCACACTGGAAATGTTTTCTATTCCTGGAATTTTCTCTTCGCTACTCATTTCATTACCGATGGGCTGCATCGTAGGTGGGTTTTCTATGTCGTTCATTTCATTATAGATTGATCCCATGGGCGTCGGCCAAGATGCCGACAGGGTATCGATTGCCGGAATACTTGTCGGCTGAGGAAAACTGTTCGGCGGATCAAGCGAATATGAAGCTAAGTTTTGTGGTCCGTTGTTTGTATTCTTAACAACTGACACGCTGCTAGTTCCTGAGAAGTCAGCAACTGGAGAAGTGAAATTTGTTTTTAGGGCAAGTCTCGTTTTCACAGAGTGATGATTTTTCACAGAGTCTGTTAAAATCAGGCTTGTGTTTTTGCGCGCGGATCCACGCGTGGTTCCACGCACAGTGGGCGTGGTCGATGTGGGAATAGCTTGCACAGTTTCTAGGATACCACTGCGGCGGGGTCCTTGGTGGGTGGCTTTTGCATCTGAGAGAATTATTAGCGATACTCGTTATCAGAAACCGTAGAATAATCATGAAATGCATTAGTTTTCCTTCTTAAAAAAGACAGCATTGAAATAAAGGCAGCTATATTGGGAATACAACTTGAGAAATTCAACAGGCTAATCTTGATATCACACAGACACCTCCCTCCTCAACAGACACTCTTTACGAATGTAATGCAAGGTTGATGTTAATATTCTTAAGATTTCAAGACTTCCAAATTTCATTGGCAAAAATGTCGCGTTATTTTTTCTCATCGCCAAAATTAAGATCCACAAAAATAAGTGAGAAGTGACAAAGACCATCTGCGTATGTCCGTCCAAGAGACAATCTCGTTCCCAGAGCCAGCGTTACCCTAGACCAGCGTGGGCTCTGGGAACGAGATTGTCCTAGAGAATGGAGTGTACCGGAGAGGTGTGATTACACACAAGTATGGGCTTCTGACACAAGCACGTCAGTTTCCATGACAACCTTGTATATGACAGTTTGATACCAGATGACAATTTATTTGCTCGTGGGTACAGCAAAATATGATTAATTGTTTCTTCACTTGTTTCCTTATTCACAACATGCCAGAATAAGCTTTCTCGTATGAATAGATTTAAGATCTAGATTTCCGTACTGATCCAGGGGGCTCCATTGTTTAAACACATTAATTAATTTTTCATTTCATTGACTAAAACAAGTTTGTAAGTGTAAGAAATCAAAAACGGTTGACTTCTCTATTGATTGACACAATAATACATTTTTACTTGACTTCAGCGATTATTCTGTTTTTCGCATTTCGAACGAGTGTTACAACATGCCCGGACCTGTTTTCTCTACTTACCTAACTTGCGGGGAAAATATTGCCCAAATGGTCTAAGATGAATTACAGAATAGACCTATTTGTAAACAAACAGATTAGAATACCGCCGTTGTTAGCACCAATCGTAAGCGCAGAACTTAAAAACAACACCTTTATAAAAATAACATAACTTGGGCGATAAATTCGGTATTTACCTCGGTGGTCAAGTGAAGAGTCCATACGAAAATTATCAGCACGTTGGTTAGCGATCCAGCTCGCTCCATAATGTGTCACGGAATTCTCAAAAACTGACACCAATTAATTTAAATTGTCCACTTTGTGTAAAATTTTCAGGCTTTTTGGCCCAGAGCAATTTAAAACGGGTTATTTTTGAGAGCAACACTCTAGATATTGCATTTTGTTCAATCCGTGTTGAAACAAATTACCAAAATTTATCAACCTGCCTTGTTCAGCAGGTGTTTCAAGTTGCTCTTAAGTGGAGCTTATCGGCGATACATCAGACAACCTGTCGGTATAACTCGGGTCTATAAAAACTCTTAAAATAAACAACCTGAATGAATAAATGATCTTCAGCCAACCCCTCCCAAAAGGAATACAGTACAGAATTGACGAAATTTCTTGACTGTTCTTTTAAACAATTTCATTTCATTTGGTCACACTTTAGGATTTCACCCCAGACTCAAAAGTGCAAACGGGGAGCATTTGTTGAGCCAGAAATGTCGAACAGTGTTGAAAGGTTTTGCACAGACATTGAACAGGTCATAGATCCAAATCCTACTAGAGTCTCGGATATTTTTATATGCGTCGGAGATACAAGCAACATTTTATTTTCCCTTGGGTTATTTATGTTTGCCTGTAGGGCGTCTCTCTCTGTCCCTAGTCTACGCTCGGCTCGCAGATTTCTCTATCACATTCGTGTCCTTTGTTGAGTGAATTCCTACGTCGTTTAGGAAAACATGAAACTTAATATTGAATTTCACGAGGGCTGGTGTCTATAGTAAGATTGCTAACGATTGATGCATAAAGGCTGGTTTTCACTAGAATAGAATAAGACAAGCATAAGCAAGCGAGAATACCGGCGACATTGAACGGCGACATAAGCCTAAGGAAATGCGCACACGCAGAATACCATACTTGACACAATTCTCTGTACCAGCTCTCCTCGATCTTAAACAATATGGTGGACAAAAATGATATAATCTGTGTATTGGTTTTCTTGAGCTAGAATTAGTACAGGTAATTGTACGAAACGTTTTCGGAGCCAAGCCCGTTCATCGGCGCACGATGCAAAAAAAAAATGGAAAATTGCATTTTTCTGGTTGACTGCCTTGTGCTTGGGCTTGTGTCGCCTCCAGTTTTCATTGTCAAAGCTGCGACATAAGCATAAGCATGCGCACAAGCCGACACAAGAAGAACGAACACGATCTGACTGCCTTGTGCTTGTGCTTATGTCGCCTCCCGTTTTCATTGTCAAAACTGCGACACAAGCATAAGCATGCGACAAGCCGACACAAGGAGAACGATCGTGTTCGTTCTTCTTGTGTCGGCTTGTGCGCATGCTTATGCTTATATCGCCGGTGTTCTCACTTGCTTATGCTTGTGTTTGTGTTCATGTTTGTGCTTATGCTTAAGTCCTAGTGAAAACCAGCCTTTAGCAATCCTATGGATACCAAGCCATGCATTTCTATGCGTCTATTCGATCACTCAGTCGCTGAATCACTGTGTCACCATTCCATTATTAGCCATATTGGTCGCACTACGATCGCTGGTCACGTTTTTTAACAACCGTGCAACCGTTGACGATCACACGAAAACCAGCCCAAAAACCACGAGACTCTCGGATTCCATTTCGAATAAGAACGTTGATTTTTGTTCAGGAAGAGAAATGGAAAACCCGAAGGAAAATCCCTCGGAGCAAAGACGAGAATTAACAACAGACTTGATTGAAATAGGAGACTGGGTCTGCCCTTAGAAGCGAGGCCATATTGGTGGAAGGCGAGCGTACTAAACTACTGCATGTGCCAACCCTACTGGTTTTATAAAAAAAAGGCATAAATAATAAGAAGTAAGACCATTATTTAAGTTTAAATACATTATATTCTTAACCTCTATAATAACAAGTATCTTTACACCTATGAGACATAAATATACAAGAAAACAAGGGATACATCTGGCAATCTGGTACTCGTTACAGTATTTCCTTGATTAAAAGCCGGGAGCTTTTTCAAATTTCACCTGTCCCCTTTTCAGTCTTGAAAAAGCGAATATCATCGCAAACTACCCTCAGTGGTTACGTTTTCACGTTCTCAAAGCCGTTTCTCGCAAACTTTTCTGTATTCTTGCGATATTAGCGTCAAGATTCTCCAAGCCTCTTCTAAAATCCTCTTCTTCTCCTGACGAAAATGGCGATAAATCGCCGCCATTTTGATCCTCCTCCAAATCTTCCACCTCTAACACACCTTCCCGTGATTTCATATTTTCGGCATGCGCAAAGGCCTCATATGGGTCCTTGATCCCGTATCCAGAGCCCGCGGTCTCTTTGGCCAGAGGACGAGGGAGCCCGCTGGTCAGTGAGTACGTGGGCTCTGGTTGAGAGGTTGGTCCGTCAGCGAAACGTAAATGTTTTTTGCTTTGTATTGCAGAACGTTGACTTGTTGTTCTCCAGGTTAAGACGTCATCACCGCGGTCGAGTGCAGGAGGATTTTCGCGGGTCAATAGCGCTCTTGGAGAAGTGATCTTGTCGTTATTTCGCGCAGCAAGCGAAATGACTTCAGGGGATAGCTCTGAGGAAGTTATTTGTCCTCTAAGGCAAAAGAAAGGAAAAAGAATTAATCAAAATAGAAATATTTTCATATTTACTAAAAAGACACTCAGTGATATGAGTGACACAATTTTGTATTGAGCGTATAAAATCGTGAGAGTGAAAGTATAGAACTTGCCGACGTTGCTGAAAGGAATGAGCATGGGCAAAAAAACTACCCCCTTCCCTCCCCCACTCAGATCAGCCAGCGTCGACATAAAGGGGAGGGGTAGTCCATGGGGACGACAAGAAGTAAAATACGAGTGAATACAAAACTGGCAATGAAATCGGGCACGCTGAATAGATTTTCAAGCCTTTTAAATAAAAAGAGCAGTTAAAAATAGGGCAATTAAAAATGGGGCAACTAATTAACACAAATCCCTCCCAGGCATCGAGATGCCTCTCTCAGAATGCAAATTAGCGCGCAAACGAAAGTTTGTCTCAATTCCTTCCCATGGTGTCTCGCGATTTGCTCGTTTCCATTCGCTCGCGCTTCGCAGTCATTCAAAGGCCAAAGCCATCTAGAGGTGGCAAACCCAATTTCGATATCTCAAAACTGTAGCGCGCTAAGAAGCTAGAAGACAACTTATGGATCTTCTTAGAGAAGAAACCAAACATATAGCCTCTGAATACAGCCACCTTTCATCGCTCCTGGCCACTCAGGTCGTTTGCAAGAACCCCCTCCGTTACCTCCACCCCCACCCTCACCCTCACCCCCACCCCTTGCGGCCGGGAACGATAGGAAGCGGCTGAATTATGCCGAACTTCTAACCAATAGAAAAGAAGACAAGAATTGTACTCACCTCGTTTTAACATCGCTTCTCAGCAGTTTACTGAGACCTTCAAATGAGATGGAGTTATCTAGCAAGCCGCCCTTAAGAAGATCCTTTGGTTGAAACTGTTGTATGTCCGACAGTAAGCGAGACAATGACTGCTGAAGGCCTCTGTCGAGGACAAAATACGACGCATACGTGACGTGTTACGTTTAAAAGGCCTGTGACAAGTACACTACTTATTCAAGCAAGGGAAAGAACGAGGCTTTTTTTTTTCTTTTTGACAGCAAAGTTTTAAGGTAACAACTCGATTTTGAGAAGCGTCAAAATATCAGAACCTGGTTCGCGAAACAGTTAACAAAAATGAAATGCACAGCTCATTTTGTGTGTCAACTGCGCGTTTCAACCGGAGATCCAATTGTTAATTTACTATCTTCGATCCGAACTCAAAAATGTTTACGTGTTTCGTAACTGTGAAAACTCGAACAAGCGGACGCAGCAAATACCTTCGTAAAAGAAATTATGACATAAAATACTGCGTAATTCTCTTATAAAGAGGCAAATGCGCATTTCGCCCTTAAGCACTATACATGCATTAGCAGAGAATATTTTGTGCAGTATAATAAACAGTACCACAGGAAAGTACTGCTCGATAGCTTTCATTTGAATGGTCACACTTTAGGATTTCATCAACAGACTCAAAAGTTAGAACCACCTTGTACAGCATAATAAACAGCACCACAGGAAAGTACTGCTCGATAGCTTTCATTTTAGAGGTCACTTTAACTTATACTAACTGCTTAAACGTTAGCATGCGCAAACGTTGGCATAAACGAAAACGAAACATAGGAAAACATGACAAGATTAAAAAACACATTCAACGTACCTAGTGAGTTCTTTGAGCCTCTCTATCTCCGCATCTTTTTGCTTCAAAGAAAGGTTGAGTATGTTGATCTCTTTCTTCTCCGCATCAGAAGACAGTTGAACAGCTTCAAGGTCTGCTCTGAGTTTTTTATTTTCTAAAACAAGAACAAAAGTCTTTCAGTTAAGCCTGTGAACAAGTTTTTTTTTTAATCCACAAAATTTTACAGAAATTCCCCCAAAAACTTCCCAGTGAGTAATCTTAGGCTGCTATCAGTTTAAATACAGTATATAAACACACGTAAGTTTCGCTCTAAATAACTTTACAGGTTTTTTTTTTTTTATCGACATTACTGACTACTCATTAAATGTTTAAGAAAGAAAGGGGAAACAAAACAAGAGAAAGAAAAAGAAAGAACAGTGAATGCATTTGCATGGTTTTCTACTGGAATGCACATTAAGATTTGGTTTTTTGCTTTGTTATAATTTGAAAGGAAAGGGGAGGTTTCCATTTTGGGGAGAATATGGCCGGCATTTTACATACCCAAGTAAAGATTCACGCGAGCAAGAAGTGGAAGTTTAGGTGCTTGTGAGACAAAAGGTGTCTGGTCTTAACCCTGATACTAAAGATAGTACAAAATTAATTGGCATTGAGTGCTCTGTGTGTTTATCTAACCACTGCTTAAATGAGTGGTTGCGTTGCACGTCCAGAAAAGATGAATGAGCGTCTCCGTCATTTTGGCAAAAAGTGCACTGATCATTACCTTTTAAGTTTATTTTTGTTAGAAAATTATTAGTCGCTAATCTTCTGTGAAGTAACTTAAACTGGAACTCGATTTATTTGACATTTTTGTGCATCGGAACGATGTTCGGTGAACTGCCTTCCAGTCAATAGTCTCATCAATTTTAAGTGAACAAGTTCCTTAGTGAACACTCTGTCACAAGAGCTACAATCGACCATTCAGAATTTCTGCTGAATTTTATTAGTCTTTTAGACTCAAAGACAAACCGTGCGTCGATAAGGTGTCAACCTTCAAATAAAAGTTATTATTCAAATGAAATGTACTTTTTTCGTCTTTTTTTTTGTCACGCTTTTCTCGGAAGATGCTATCCCCATTCTTTTCGTGACGCCATTATGCTTTACTTTTCCGATGGAAGGCCAAGTTAGGTCAACCTCAAGGTCAATACGTTACCTCGTTAATTCGGCAAGAATTTCCTGACCCGTTGACGAACGAATTAACAGTGTTCCACCGTACGTCATTTGCCGCCCTTTGCCGCAGACGGCGCGACAGGACTGACTGACTGACTGACTGACTGACTGACTGACTGACTGACTGACTGACTGGCTGGCTGGCTGGCTGGCTGGCTGGCTGACTGGCTGACTGGCTGGCTGGCTGGCTGACTGGCTGACTGGCTGACTGGCTGACTGGCTGACTGGCTGACTGGCTGACTGACTGACTGGCTGACTGACTGACTGACTGACTGACTGACTGACTGTCTGTCTGTAATTTGGGAGAGAAGAACCCTTGAATGAAGCTTACCGACTGTCAGCTTTGAAGAATCCTGCTGCCATTCTCTCTTTAACCGCAAATGGTCTTGTTCCTGCACGATAAAACAACAAACGTCGTACACATTTAGAGCTATGAGCACCTAGGTTTACTTTTCTTAGGGCTGTTTGCTTGTTTGTTTTAAATGCCGTGTACAACGTTAACACTGAAGTATAAATGAAGTAATCAGAACACGAAGGAAAACAAGAACAAGCGACTGGTGCCAAGCGCGGGAAAACGTGCAACAGGTTGTCAAGCGCGGGAAAACATGTAACTAATGTTAAGTGCATCTGATTGGCTGAAAGAGCAGCGCGCTTGTTGTGATTGGCTAGTGCACGTGAACGATTATTTTTAATCCAATTAAGGACGGTGCCTCCTTTTGTTACTGCGCATACGTTCTGCGCATTTCGGGATATTCGGGTTTCTTAAGGAATTTGCCCTCTGATACAACAATATTTTTGCGCGGTTTAAGACTACGTGGAAAAAGCAGATCTTAGCAAGGGCTATCAGAATCCAAAAAGAAAATTGGGGGTAGCCACGCATTTTTCAGAGATAATTGAGCTTAAATTTGGAAAGAAATTGCCATACATTCTTTGTATTTTAACGCTTTTTTAGAATTATGGTTACTTAATTATCTCTGAAGAATGCGAGGTTACCCACATTTTTCTTGTTGGATTCCAATAACCCTTGGTAAGATCTACTGTTTCCCCATAGTCATAACCTTTGCAAAAATACATCTACATTAGGAGGCACCGTCCTTAAAGAGGTTCAGCAGACGTAAAACCAAAGATAGTGAATTACGGTATTTCAACTTTGAAAGTTTTCGGACTTTCAAATTACGGACAAACTGAACGTCCCATATACAGGTCGGAACAAGAAAAGCACTGGAACATTAAAATGTATAATCTTTTGTAACAGAGGCTTTTTGCAATGGCATTAAGTAAACAATTCGACCAAGAAGTAACTAAAAATTGCGCAATTAAGGGACCTACAAGCTTTGAAAAGTTGGCGAACTCACGTTTAGGGTAGTTTAGTTAGATAGTTTAGGTTAGAATGGTTTCAGGATACTACAGAAATGCGAACAAAAGGTCCTCTTATTATTAGCTTTAGGGGCCCACAGTAATTGGTATTAACTGTTAATGTGTCTTCGCCGTTTACTGATCTATATTTTTGTAATTTTGTATTTCCTCTTTTCCACACTTTTGGGCTGGTAGAGTATAATAGATGAATAAATAAAAATATATTTTTCTTTTACAAAGTGAACAATGTAAAATTCACAGTGCTTCTGTGTAGTAACGGAAACAACGCATTCATTCAACACTTATTTTTAACTCCTTTGGCAAAATGACTACCAAAAAAGCGTTTACCTTGTTTGATAAAATCTGCAAAAACTTCGTCTTCTCCTCTTGAAGTTCACTTAGATTCTGTAAATCCAGAGGAGACAAACGTGTCAGTTGAAGAGACATCAAAATTACTTGTTGCGGAAGGGGGGGGGGGGGCACTTTTATGTAAATAAAACATAAAACAGCAATGTCTAGGCTGGAAATCCCCCCCCCCCTAGAAAAGAGACCAAAATCCGGTTTTGTGTGTGTGACTACAATTTTAAACCCTAGGAGGTATTAAAGTGAAGTAATTATTTAGTCGGTACTATCGACTACTATATGTCACTATAAGAGAACATGATGTAGGTACTATAGTTGTCGATTATAGTTGTGAAGGTTTTGGAGAGCACTGCATAAATCTAAAACATGTTGGCAAACTACTCTGTCGTGCCCGCTACCTAGATCTTGTCTCTGTTCTTGCCAACTCGAACATGTAAAAAGCGTTGTATCACCCTCGCATTTTGACACGAAATTATTTGTCAAACAAGATTCGCACAAACTTCAAGGTAATTTTCGTGTAAACTGTACAAAATGGTGTTGGTTGAAGAAGAAGGTTAAAAACTAAGCATAAACCCATAGGACAATTGTTCGGCAATGTGCAAGTGTAATAAAGCTAAACCAGAGACAGCAACTTTTTCACGTTTCTAAAGGCTTTGTCAAATGAAAAAAAAAATGAGTCACAATTTTTTGGAGTTTACCAAAAGAGTTTTGTAACTCAAGTTTAGTTTACTGTGTTCAACAACAGCAAAAACAATCTGTATTCAGAATTTTAACTAAGTTACACAATTTACACACCGCCCGCCGGCGCAGTTCCTCTCTCACTTTTTAGAAGATTGTCTATACGGCAGGATGGAATCTGCACAGTTAAATGCAACAAGAAAAGACTTTTGAGAAGGAATATCATGTTTCTCACCTGAGACAGTTGATCTCGGTGTCTTAGTATGGCCTCTTTGCTATCCTTCTCTTCAGTCAGTTGTTTCTGTAGTACAGTATTTACTGATCTACAAGCTGCCACTAACAAAAAATACAGCGGACCCATAAGAAGTGTCATTCAGCCGTATTACCATACTGCCTTTATTGTTTTGTTTCATCTTCCGTCACGAAATTTCAAAGTTCAAATTTAGTGCTTGTAGACCATCCAAGATTTTTCATAGTAGACCGTGGCAAGGTACAATCAAAACTAATTGTGTTTTTGACGCACGCGTTTTCCCGCGCTTGGCGACTCTTACGTGCATTTGCTTTGCCTTCTGATTGGTTCATTGGGCAACATTTGTTTGTTGTGATTGGCCAGGAATGGCCATTGGCTATCAATTTAGTTTCAGTTTTACAACACTCAATTGAAAAGCGATCTAAACTCAATCTCTGATTGGTTCTGGCCGGCCAGAAGAATTTGAGGTCAAAAATTTGAGCAAATCCGCGCCACGGCTCTTTGTGGTAAAGCCAAAAGTATAACGCTAATCCTACCCTCACTACGAAATTCAAACGTGGACAAAAGAACTTACATTCAAAAGCCAAATCTGTTCTCGCAGAGGATTTATCTTCATGCTTCTTCAAGGATCCTTCTTTGAGCTTTTGGTGGGCAATGAGGAGTTTTCTGAAGATTAAGATTTAAAATATAATTAACGCAAGTAAGACGTAAATGGGGAGCCATAAAATGTTCAATGCTGACTTTGCAATTTCTTAAAAGTTTCGTGGTCACTACGGAATTTTGAAATTTTCCCTTTTTTCTCAGAAATGACATCTTTTGCTTGTCAACTCCAGTTTAAACTTTGCTGCAAACTAGAAAATATGAAACTGCTTTTCAAGGTCTATTCTACGTGGAGTTAAATTGTAAAATCTGACAGCTTCTTCAAACCTGACACTCAGCGCTCAGTTTTTGTCGAAAACGCATTTTCAAAAGTCTCCGGATTTAAACAAAAAATCCAAGACAACTTTGAAACTTTGGTAAAATTGCCGAAAAGTGTGACTCTCTTGGAAATTGCACAAGCATTCTAATAAATGGAGATAGTAAACAAACCTTCGTAATTGAGCATTTTCAACCTTATATGGTCGCACAGCCTGTTCAATATCCTGCGATGCAGATGTTGTTTTATCTTTCTCTATTAAATAAGGAAGCAGTTTCACAGCGTCATCTATCTCATTCAACAGACGATCCACTTCTAAGTCACCTGTAAACAGAGTTTCAAAACCTAAGCTGCAATGCCGGACACAGAACAAATATCTCACTGGCCGGACAGGAAATATTTGGCCCTTGGCCTTGGCACACGGACCAAGCGCTACACCAAGACCACGGCCAATATATTCTCCCGTCCTTCTCCCGTCCAGTCAATAAGTGCATCAAAAAAATATACTTTGTGTCCCAAACATTGCGGCCATAAACACAGCAACGAAATTTTGTTTGTCTCGTTCGCCACGTTTGATGCACTAACGCAAATCCCATGCGCCAATGATGTATTTTTAATTGTGATTGTCCCGCATATCCCCATCTACCATACACCCTGCTTAACCCTTTTGAGCCCCAATAGTGATCAGCATCAGATTTCTCCTCACCACATCAATTCATTATAACACAATAAGGTCATGAGAATTGGGGAAATGATCACCAAAAGATGAATGGTCGTGATGTCTTAACAACTTCTCCCAATTAGTTCTCAGTGAAATGTATGGAGACCAGTAAAGAGAATTTGTATAATGATGCCGGGACTTAAAGGGTTAAAAAGAGAGAATTTGGACTTTTGTTGGGCACACTGGCTAACAAGTAAAAGTTCACCACTAACCAGTGTTTCCAAGAAGCGCCCTTAGTTCATCCACCAAGTATTGGATCGTCCTTCTCTGATTTTCAGCAGATGAAGGCGGCACATCATCTTTAGACCTGGCAGAAGCAGAGCTAGTTCTACCAGAGACTGATGAAGGAGGAGTCACTTGCTTGGTTCTTAAACCTGCAGTTAAACCATCATGTCCATCGGCAGAATTTGACGTATTATCATGAGTGACATTTGGAAGTGGTTCTTCGTCTATAGAAGGTGAGGCTGTCATAACAGGCGTAACAATTCTGACTCGTTTCTTTGCTTCAGCAGGGTCGGCCTCTTGCGTGACAGAATCATCCATGCCTTGCTTCACAATACCATCATTATATCTGTGACCTCCCCTGGTTGAATCTGATGTAACGCCAGATTGAGAATCATCAAAACCGTGACTCAAAGTGTCACCTGCTGCAGCTTTCTGCACGGGGAAACCAGAATAATCCAGACTTCTTCTAGCTGAAGATCGCTTTGGATTTGAATTAGAAAGTTGTTCAGTTCTGGAGCTATTAGCTGAATGCATTTCAGCCGAATTTTGTGGCGCGTCAGGCCGTTGTAAGCTGTTTTCGTTTTGTTGGTGAGTTTCCAGTTCTTGCATCATGGAGTTTTGAAGTTGTAACTTTTGCTCTTCTTGGTGGCTCGGGCTTTGCTGTCTCTAAACGTAACAAAAAACGCACAGAGTTAGGTCCTAGACTTTGCTTTACTGTTGGTTTTCACATTAGATCGAGAAAGGTTCTATTTAGGTTTTTCTATGTTACACATAAAAAATAAACCAAAAACATTCACGATATCTACATCGCCCAGAAATTTTCTTCAGTTGGTAGACGATTTCTAAAGCGCGACAACGCAAATTACCAGTTGTAGTGCCGTTTGTCATGCTGTAAAGGTGGTGTTAGCTCTCAAGTCTGCCAGGGACGAAATCCCAAAATGTTACTATTCAAATGGAAGCATTGAGCAGCACTTGAATTCCTGTGGTACTGTTTATAATTTTGTGCGACGTGGTTCTACCTTTTGAGTCTGCGGATGAAGTCCGAAGTGTGGCCATTCAGATTAAAGTTACTGAACAGAACTGTCCTAACGAACTGTTTATTATTCTGTACAACGTGCTTCTAACTCCTGAGTCGGTGAGTGAAATCTTGAAGTGTGATCATTCAAATGAAAGCTACTGAGCAGTACTTTCCTGTGGTGCTAGTTTATTACGCTGTACAAGGTGGTTCTAACTTTTGAGTCTGTAAATGAAATCCTAAAGTGTGACCATTCAAATGAAAGCTTTTGAGCAGTACTTTCCTGTGGTGCTGTTTATTATGCTGTACAAGGTGGTTCTACCTTTTGAGTCTGTGGATGAAATCCTAAAGCGTGACCACTCAAATGAAAGCTACTGAGCAGTACTTTCCTGTGGTGCTGTTTATTATGCTGTACAAGGTGGTTCTGACTTTTGAGTCTGTGGATGAAATCCTAAAGTGTGACCATTCAAATGAAAGCTACTGAGCAGTACTTTCCTGCGGTGCTGTTTATTTTGCTGTACAAGGTGGTTCTAACTTTTGAGTCTGTGGATGAAATCCTAAAGTGTGACCATTCAAATGAAAGCTACTGAGCAGTACTTTCCTGCGGTGCTGTTCACTATGCTGTGCAAGGTTGTTCTAACATCAGTGCTACGTTCGAGTCTGTGGATGAAATAGTTTGACCATTCACGTGAAGGATAATAGGGGATACACTCTTCTAATGTTTCTTGCTTTCTATGTTTGCTTTTTTAACTTTACTAGGGTGGAAATTTCACTGAAATTTAAGCCTAATGACAACATACTTGTAGCAGCTCATAGCGCTGCTTGAGTTGTGTCAGTTCCTGTTGTAGTTCTGCTTCTCTTCTTTGTAGCTGTTGCCGTTTGTGTCGTTCTTCTGCTGTGAGGACAGGTGTAGAAGACACCAGGCGATCATTGTACACTGTAGATGTTCCATTAGTTTCTTCAAGAGGTTTTGACGGGGATGGACTGGCTACATGTAGACGAAAATGTATTCGAAAGGTTAAAAGGAGTAACAAAAAAGGAGTAACAACCTACTCAACAACAAGAACATTGTGAAGCACAAAACAAAGTCATCTAAGTCGGTATTTAACTCTTCCTCTATCGGGTACGATTGACGGATGTCTATTGCAAACTGAAAAATGGAGTTTTGATTCAAAAGGTCAAGTAGCAATAAAATCGGTGGTAATACTGAAAAATCGCCCACATATTGCATGGCAGCTACACTGCCAAGTCATAGAAGTGAAAACTCAACTGAGGTCAGCCTGTACTAGTGTAATGCTTGTCAACACGCCACCCAACCCAGACCTGGTCACATTCACTCCTGGGTTGGGTGGGTGGGATGACATGATCACAGCGTCAGCCTGATTTCACATCACAAGGGTCTGGTGCTTAATCATACAAGTGCTGAGATATTGAAACAAATATGTTGAAGTTGAAGTAAAAAAATTAATCAACATAAATTTGACTACAAAAGTAGCTGGAAACACTTAAATCTTAAACTGCCAGTAGGTCAGATTTGATTGCCCAAATGACAAGTTAGATTGAAATTGTTTGAAGAATCCCTTTCATTTCCCAAGTTTTGATATTGAGTTTGTATTCCCTCATGATACGAAATCTGGTAGTGAACACAGAAGTTATTATGTAAGCACCTCAAATATTATATGAATCTTGGATCTCACCAAGCTCAGTATAATTTTTCAGCAGATTTGAGAATAAGAATATCGCACTTGTGCTAAATAAATTCATGACATTAAGGCATAGTAAAATCACAGCAATCTACTGTACCTCTGTCATCAGGCCTGGCTGTGGGGATCACAACTTTTCTACTGACAGCCTTTGTTGTTTGAGCATCAAGCTTTCCTGGTCTAACAGACACCTGAGAGGCTGGTAATTTTCTTATGGTTGACTTTGCAGGTCTACCCATGCTTGCAACCCTGGAATGTGCTGTGCCAGCTGCAACATTAAACAGTGACACAAGTATATTCAGAATAAGCAGGGTTCATTCTAGAAATTGGCCGATGAGGGCCCAGTGGGCCCCCGTCGGTAATTTCAGGGGAGGCCCTTTTTCAAGAAAGGGGGCCCAAAAAAGGAGCGACTGAGTTCTAAGACCTGGACTCGAGTAACTGCAGAATCCCAGATATTATTATTATTGTATATGCATGGAAGAAAAAAGAATAACTCAGAAGCAACTCAAGAAAGTGCAGAATATGAACACAGAAACAAACGAAGAAGAAAAAGGCAGTTGAGACAGTAAGAGGCTATAAATTTTGAAGTATAGAGCAGTGGTCATATCAATCTAATCATCAGTGATGTTTTTGAATACTTTATTTCAGAAAATTAGTACATGTACCTATCCTAGGGCACAAAGCAGTACTCTATAATAAACCCTGGAAGAAGTTTGACGTGTAATGGCTCCTATGCTAGGCTTTCAATTAGGAGAGCTGTGGTCCAGGGCTTGATCTCTTATCCTGCATGGACAGTCAAGCCTCCATTATCTGGACTCTGTATGACCACAAAAACTTGTCCAGTTAATCAAGAGGAATGTGTTGTTCCAGAAAATATCCATACTTCCCCATGGTGGTTTTTCTTTATTTGTTTGAAACCCTCACCCCTCTGGAAATTCCAGTTTAGGTTCATACTTTCCTTTAAAAATTTTGGCCTTTAACCCTTGAAGCCCCAATATTAACATCTGAATTCTCCTCACCATGTTCCTTCTATTTCTTTTGTTACTAGCTGGGAGAATTTGATTAAAAATCAAGACATTTGATAATTGGTGATCATTTCCTTTATTGTCATGACCTGTATGTTTGATCAAGTGCTAATACTGTAAGGAGAAATTAGATGCTGGTCACTTGCGGGGCTAAAAGGGTGAAGATCGCCCTCCTCCTTGGAATTTCCATTACCACACAATGAGTAATTTATTTTCTTGAGACAACTCAAAACTGAGTACATCACCACCAAGCAAGATTGAGGTGAAAAACCGTCTCCTGTTGGTTGTTTTTATAGGGAGCTGTAATCGCAGATACAGTAGCTAAAGGAGCTGAATGACTTTCTGATAGTGTTCTCAACCAGTTTTTGCCAGGGAACATAGAGAAAACAAGGCCTGTTTCAATGAAATACTTTAAGGTCGGTGCCTCCTAATACAGATGTATTTTTGCAAAGGTTGAGACTATGGGGAAAAAGTAGATCTTATCAAGGGTTATTGGAATCCAGCAAGAAAAATGTGGGTAGCTGTGCTTTTTTCAGAGATAATTTAGCAACCATAATTCTAAAAAAGCATTAAAATATAAAAAATGTATGGCAATTTCTTTCCAAATATAAGCTCAATTATCTCGGAAAAATGCACAGTTACCCCCAATTTTCTTTTTGGATTCTGATAGCCCTTGCTAAGTCTGCTTTTTCCACATAGTCATAAACCATGCAAAATGTTGTTGTATTAGTGGGCAAATTCCTTAAGAAACCCAAATATCCTAGATGCGCAGAACGTATGCGCAGTAACAAAAGGAGGCACCGTCCTTAATACATATTTTTCCGCTTGAAGATGCTATAACCGTCATTCCTAAATGTTTGTAAAGCACAAATGAGGTTTGACTGTAATAAGATCTTACATTCGGTATACATGTACCTCTGTAAGAAAGACATCTTACCTTTATCTTCATTGTCCAGTATATTTGACAGCAAAGCTGCACACCTGTTTAAACCTCGATCAACTGCAGATGCCTGTTTAAATGAAGAAATTGAGCCTTAAAAAACAAACACCCTTAAATATGCTTGAGGTGTTTTGTGCCAAGGGAAACTTAAAGGACATTATAATTTTCAATAAAAGGGGATGGCCAGGGGGTCTCTCTACCCAAGATGCAAATAGCAGCCAGACATCAGATGACACACAAACAAAATTTTCATTGGTCCAGCAAAATCCCAACTGTGATTGGAGACAGGGACATCTGTGATCAGGATGAGTAAAAAATCTGCCTCAGGTCCCATTTATATGCTCTTTGATACCCAAGACAACCCTCCACCCGAGACAACTTTACTGAGCATTTAATATATTATGATAAGAGGTTTCCCCTGCAGAACGAGTTTAACTTGACCCCACTTAATTATTCCAAAATCTTACTTTGATATTATTTTGTGACCTCAGGATGTTCCTTTCCTTCCGATTTTTTCATTGATTCAATCATTGTAGCCTCTGTTTGCCTAAATATTATTTCCTGACACACATTTTGCTAAATTAGTCATTTTTAAACCAAAAAGCAGACATTACATGACATGTGCACACAAAAAATTGCCCCAGGTAAGCAAGCCAAAGTGTATATATCAGAAAAGTTTTCCGACCTGCAGGGTTACCCTACCTGCTGAGGTGAGACAACTCCCACCCAAATTGTCTCGCCTCCCCAACATGAGTTCAAGGTGATCCTCATGTAAACGGTTCAATGAACTTGTCCAAGAAATAGGTGAAAAGTTAGCTCATCCAGGGTAGCGCGGGGGGTGGGTTGTCTTGGGTATCCGAAACCATATAAATCAGGCCGTCAGAACAAGTGATATCCAACCAAATGTTGGATATCACTTGTTAATGAACCCTTTTTCGATAGAGAGTTGGTTTGGCAGCAATAAATAAATAAGAGACATAACAAGAGAGTAATGGGCAAAATTTGGGTGGCAGGGAAGCGTACTATTCTAGGGATTGGGGGACCAGAAGGGGAGCTCTCCTGGGGGGAGACAAGATCAGGTGGTACTGGGGGTAGTCACCCTGGACAGAGGTCCTGATCAGTCTCCAGTAGGGTGAGGTCCATATCCCCTAGTCACTGGGAACTAATATTAATATCTAATATTTTGTTTTGGCCTTCCAATATCATGGTTAATATTCTTAATAGTCAGACATGCACATACATCCTTTTCAGAAAGGAAAATTATTTGAAGCCCTGTTCAGTTTCAGTGGTGTGGGCTGCTTGTGGAACATGCGGTAGTCATACAGGCTGTATACACAGAGGATATTACACAGTGGTGCAAAGACATGAATTTTATTTTCGAGTGGTAAGAACAATAGTGAGTAAAATATTGTTTTCAAGCCTCAGTGTAATTTTCTTTTTATTATATAGACAAGAGTATTTTCGCACAAACAACAATGTAAAAGCGGGAAATGGCATCATCGATATCCTCACTAGTGAGGATATGGAAAATACGCCTCTCAAGTCCCGGATGTAGTTTCGTATGAACCTTACGAGTGGTCTATTTTCCACTAAAACACTCTTGTCTATATAATAAAGTATATTACCTGATCCTCTGAGTCTGAGGTGTAAAGACTGTAGCCAGGTTTAGACTCCTTGGCTAATTTCTGCTGCCCTTTCTGGACTCTGAAAGGTTAAATTGCACACAACAAAATATCGTCATACAGTAGAAACCCACTAACTTTTACTCAGTTAATTCCAACACACTGCTAACTCAAACAAGAGGCTATTTGTAGCCTTCACTCGGGCCGTATTCTCATTCCCAGAGCCTGCGCAGCCTTACAATCATGACACAAATAAAAAGAGCGCACGGCAAAACTTGACTTGTGGCCTCCAGCCCGAGTAACTAAGGGCGCGTTCTTTTGGGACTATTCCGGAATAGGAATACTCGGAATAGATGGTATTTGTGTTCTTTTGGGAGCTATTCCGTTTTCGGAACGAACGGAATATCATTCCGTTCATTCTGCTCCCAATAGCAGAATGAACAGAATGAAAGGAATACGGTTTACTCAGAATAGACAGAATACGCGTTCTTTTGGGAAATTTTTGGCGGGAAATCTGACGCGGCCACCCGCGCGTGTACAGACATAGTGGTTCTCGGGTCACCTCCGCCATGGGTATTCCATTTCCAGAATTGGCGTTCTTTTCGAAATTGAAATTCCGTGTATTCTGTTATTCCTAAACCGGAATAAGAATAACCAGAATAGTCCGAAAAGAATGCACCCTAATTTAAAACCTTTTAAAACCTAGTGTACACATAATTATGTTCAAGATCATTGCGTCGAACTACTGGAGAGGTCATTTCTAGAACCCAACCTCCTGGTCAGTAACAGGGAAAAAGATAAGCTCCAGGAATATGACTCATACTCAATACCATACTACATAGTTAAGACTACAGTCTCGCAGGTAATCTAAATAAGGTGTTGATCACAGTAGTGAAGACAATGAAGATGCAATGAGGGTGATGATGATGACGATGAGGGCGACAATGATGATGACGATGATAAAGACAAGCAGGGGGTAGGGACGAGAATGGTGATGATGATGATGACGATGATGATGACGAAGATGGTGATGACGACAATGATTGATGATGATCATGTTGACAACAACAAATTATGATGATGATGATGATGACGGCAATGGTGATGACAACAATGGCAATGATGATGATGATGATGATGACCATTATACAAGGGTGTAATAAGTGTTGTTTGACGCAAGTCCCAGACCAGAAAATTGCAAAGTACCTTTTGAACGCAGGAGGCTTAGATTTTGAAACGAGGCCTCGAGCTACCAAAGATGCCTTGGAGGCCTAAAAGACAAAACCGAGAATAAAATATGGAAGTCAGATAATTAACCACCCAATATCTCAACAACAAACATGGCAGCTTAAAGCTAATTGATATCCTTATAAGACTTAAAGTAAGCTCAAGCTTTTATTACCAAGTTACACACGAGCTCGAGACGACGAGTAAACCAACAAGAATTTTACTGCAAGCGTTCAAATCCACAGTATAGAACACAGCAATTTAAGAAAGGTAAGAAAAGTGACGTTACCTTCGCTTGAACCCTGCTTTTCATCCCTTATTTCCAATGCATATTTGGTGTTGACCTTGCGATCGTATTTTGCCGCCATTCTCCGCCATTCTCCTGGTTATTTTGAATTTTGTCTCTCCGTAAAAGTCCACTGACAGCTCACGTGAGCCTGCGCCACATCCTCAAAACAAAATGGCGGACGTTTGAGGCCAAACCGGTAAAAACTATAAATAATTTGTTTCCAACACCGATCGCCAAAGGCATGGTTAACGCAGAATCGTTAAAAAAGATAGCAATAACTGGAGCTGCTATTTCATGTCTTGGAGCAGCATTTTTCCATCACAGAATACAAGGTGAGCTTATTCACAGATAATTCACTTCATGTAAATTTTTAAAGAAACATTATTTGTGATAACCCATGACCTGTTAATTTCACAACATGTGGTGGCATGTGTGATTAGATCAACGAAAATAAAATAACTGAACATAAGCATTTGATTTCTCCGATCAGGGGCAAGCCAATGATGAGTGACTTACCTTTTTCGTTGTTGACAGTTAATTTAGAGATTGAAAAGAATGATGCATGATGGTGGTGAACGTCTTAAAAATCACGTGCCGATGAGCGAGATTTCATTACGTCCTTTGATGTAGTGATAGAATGATGTGACCTGTCTGGTATAATGGATTGATTGCCCTGGAGGCATGTCATCCCCCTGGTGGGGCGATTAAGTTTCATACTAGGGGCGTTCCCAGACATTTTTTGGCAATACGCACAAAGTCAGATTGATACTTAGCCAAAGGGAGATGAACATAGTTACACATATGATTACAGTCAGAGGAAACACTTATTTTTTCAAGCACATTCTCGTTCTCGCATAATAACCTTGGCAATAGCTAACTGTGTTTTCCAGCAGTGCTTGGATTTCCTGTTATGCAGTTGCACGCACTTATGTCAGTCTTACATGTACATGAAAGTACAAGAAGAGAGAATACAGTACGCCCAGGCACACTCTTCCGCAAGTGTGTTGAAGAAAATGCCAATATTGAAATTGCACAACATTACCTTATCCACTCATCTATATGAGTTCTTAGTTTCCTCTTCTGTATTATAACCCGTCAAATAAAGAAATATCATATCAAGGGCGAAAAATTCTGGTACGCATTTGCGTATTTCGCGTAAAGGCAGGAATGCCCCTGCATACGGGGAAGCTCCGCCAAGGCTCAAATCCATACTCTTTAATAAATTACCAAAATGGCAACCCTTTCATATACCTAGAGCAGCACATCTTGGTAACCCTTTAATATACTGAAATCATATGGTAATTTTCCCTATGCCTTAGCATACCGTGAGCTCAAAAAAGGCACCCCTTTTGAGCAGAGCCTCCCCATGTAACCAACGATATGGAGTACCATTCCACCAGAATTTTCCTTTGGGGTCATTCCCAGCACTCAGCAATGTCTTCGATAACTTCTGGTTGTTATAAAATGTGTTGCAGGATTATAGACTGACAAAAGTCCCCTCTCCATGGAAAGAGAGGGATGTGCCAGCCAAGTACGATCACTGATTCACTGAGCTGCCACTTTAAGTACTAACCCTTTAAGCCCCAATAGTGACCAGCATCTATTTTCTCCTGACAATATCACTGCCTGATCAAACATACAGGTCATGAGAATAAAGGAACTGATCACTAAAGCTGAAATATCTTGTTGTTTTAACACATTCTCCCAAGCAGTACCATAAGAAATATGGGGAGGACAGTGAGGAGAATATGCATGTTGGTATTGGGGCTTAAAGGGCTGAAGGGAGTGGTGGCGCAATAAACTCTCACATCTAGTTTGGTGATAACATTGAAAAATTGGGGACTGTGAACATTCTAGGGGTGTTCAAACGTTGCATTAAAGGGAAGTAACATTATTTTATCTTTTCAGCAAATATAGCTTCCCAGGACTATTACAAAAAGTCAGTTGAAGTGTTGAGGAACCATCAGCTTGCATCAGATACTATTGGGAAACCTATACGAATTCCCTATCTGAATCTAGCTCGAAATGATATCAGAGTTGGCAATAAAACGGCTCAGGCAAGTCAAAGTTTTTTTTCAATATTTTTGTTTTTGAATCGTTTTTAGGCTTTCCCCAGTGCTGCTTTTAATCAAAAGTTGCGCATTTTTCAACAATAATAAAAAAATTCTCACAACTTTTTTATCAGTCTTGTTACACCTGTTGCAATGGTCATTGCAGTGTCTGGCACTAGTGTAACAAAATTGCGAGGCAAGTTGTTAAATCTCTTTAAAATTCGTTTCCAGATAGTTATTCCAGTCAGAGGCAGTAAAAGCTCAGGCAATCTATATTCATATGCTACCAGGACAGACAGTGAAGGGTAAGTATCATCTTCAGATCAGTGGTCATCCATTGCCCCAAGAGACGAGCAAGAGGGGAAGGGGGGTGTGGGTGGGGGTATCTGAGCAGAACTGAACCTGGAATGCAGTGTGATATAAATGGGTAGTCCATTTGCCCCGTACTGCTTTCGTGTTGTTGGGTACCATTCGTAAGAAAATTAAGTTATAAAATTGTAAACATTTTTATTCCATTTGTAGATGGGTGTTAGAAAGAGTGGAGCTTGAAGCAGGGCCTGAACATCACAGAATAAGAATCATGCCAGAGGATTAATTTACAGGGATCATTAAAAGAGAATTTCCGTACAGGCCATGGGAAAGCCTCACAGGAGATGAAATGAAGTCTCTTTCTTAGAAACACAAGACCTGACTGCTCAGAAGACACTTCCCCTCAACCAGGATTACCCGATCAACTTTGAATTAAGAACTGAGAATTTTTCAAGACAATAAAAATAAAGTTTACAGTATCAATCTGTTCCCTAGAATTTTATTTGGTACCTAAACCCAACATAAGGAATAAAGAGAAATAAAGTGGACTCCCGCTATCTTGAACTCGCAAGGGAAACAAAAAGTTGTAAAGCGGAAGATTTTCAATGGTAAATTACTGTGCGAGATTCTCTGAGAGAAACAAGTTTCATTTTGAGATGGTTCAAGATAACAGGAATCTACTGTAGTTATTGTTTCAGTTATCCCTTTAAGCCCCAACAGTGACAAGCATCTAATTTCTCCTCACAGTATCCCTACTTGATCAAGCATACGGTCATGAGAATAAAGGAAATGATCACCAAACATGAATGTCTTGATGTTTGTGCAAGTTCTCCCAACTAGTACCATAAGAAATATATGGAGAACACTAAGGAGAATATGCATATTGATAAATGTTGAAGTAGCAGTATGATTGAAAGTACAAGTATAGGTTTTACTAGGATGAGTAACGCAGTAACGAGTAATGCAGCAACAAGAAAACAAGTAACAGGAAAAATCTTCCAAGGGTAAAAATAGAAAATGAGTAACAGAAAAAAGATTGAACGGGAAAAAATAAAAAAAGAGCAATGGTAAAAACTTCAAAGGGTGAAAATTATACAATAATAATAACTACTTAGGCAATGTTACTCTTGTTTTAATTTTCCCTTTCAATTTTCCCATTATTTGTTTCTGTTTTTTACCCTTGGAAAATTTTTCTTGTTACTTGTTTTCTCGTGACCACGTTACTCGTTACTGTGTTACTCATTTTAGTCACACTCTACATGTACCACTGTCAATCAAAAAGTTTGGATTAATTTTTGACATAATTATTCCTGCCTTTTTTGTGTCAAAGCAATGCTAGGATAAGGGCTGCAACGATTATTTTCCCAAGGTACAATGCATGACACTATTGAATGCTCTTCTATCTTACATGTAGCTTACAACTTCAGTAACTCACTGAATTGTTTTAAAGTTCTACTGAACTGCCACAAAATTTTCAAAACCAACAAATCTATCATGGAAGTAATAAATAACACAACAGCAACAATGTAAATACTTATTTTTGTAGTCAGATTACAACAGCATCTCAGAGGCATCTGAAAATGTCTGCTTATTACATGCTAAATATTTGAATATTATTGTATTTATTAGCTGCCATTAAATGACTTCACTTTCGAAAACATAAAGTTCTTCTTGGAAGAAGCCAGAAAATTGACATTATCATAATAACACAGTACCTTGTTCAATTAGAGAGAATGATATTGTAACATGAAATATCGCAAAGCACTAGGACACTAGTATACATACATTATTGTATATAGTTGCAGCCCTGGGCAATAATGTCTTAAAGAACCAAACACATCCTACTCCCATGTTGTACATGTAAATCCTTTCTCCTCAGAAGCACCTGTTTAGCTCAAAAATGGATAATTTTTTTTGTTTCAGCAGAAAGTAAAAGTTTACACAATGATGCAGGAAAGTATGCTGAAGAGCTTAAATTAATAACATGTTAGGATTCATCAGAGACTCAAAAGTTAGAACCACTTGGCACCACATAAACAGTGTACCACAGGAAACTTGAACAACATTTACTTAAAAGGTTGCACTTTAGGAAATCATTTATAGAGTCAAAAGATACGACTACAAAAACGACGACCAAAAGTTTTACTGGGAGCAAAAGGGCCAATCAGTGTGTTATGCACAGCCTCCCCTGATAAATAACCCATGACACAACATTGGAGAAATGGCTACAAAAATCCCTTATATTCCTAACTACACTACTTGACAATAATAATTTATCATTGTTGAACCCAAATCCAATCTGATCACATGAGCCAACTGCTGTTAAATGACTGGTGCTCTGTTGAAGTTAATCTAAGCACAATTTATTATTCCTTACTACAAAAAGCGTGGTGACAGATTTTAGTCCTTTATTTCACAAAAATTTAATGTACTAATCCTTGATCTGTTGAAATACTTAGTAATTACGGTCACATGATCCCTCAACCCACCCCCTAACCCTTTCAGCCCTAACAGTGACGAAAATGAAATTTCTCTTTACATTATCTATACTTGTTCAAACAATCAAGTGATGAGAATAAAGAAAGTGATCACCAAGGATGAGATGTATTGATGTTTAGACAAATTCTCCTTACTAGTTCCATAAGAAATGTATGGAGAACAGTAAGGAGAATATGTATTTTGATTTTGATTTATTTGTATAAGCAGTGCACTCACCTACTTTTTGCTCAGATTGGATTCTCTCTTACCTAGATTTCATTGGATTCTCTCTTACCTAGATTTCATTGGATTCTCTCTTACCTGGATTTCAATCCCCTCTATTTTTGGTAACGATTCTGAAAAATTCCCAGCTTCTACACTTTGTTGTTCTACAACCTTATACCTGCATGTATTCATCACCCTGTAAAGTCATCTAGTAAATACATTACTCTTCAGTCTGACAATTGATATCAGTATCATTCCACCATGTTTCCCACAGGAGTTAAACTGCAAAAACTATCTTGTGTATACTTGTCACAGATGTTATAAACCATTCTCTTTTCCATCTAGGCCCTTATGATTGGCATCAGCAACAGATCGACAAGTTCAATGCTGTGGTCATCCACAATGACAATGTCAAAGGCATCCATGTAGTTATTGAGATTTTCATCCACCTACATAGAAAAAACCAATTTCAATTTTTGATCCCAAAATTACGTGTTAAGTGGTGGTCATGGACAGCTCCACTATAGCTAAAACACTATAATTCATTGTTTAACTACCACCTTTTCATTCAGGAGTCAAACAGTGATGCCCAGTTGTAAAACCACATGGCTTCTCATTTAACTGTGCAATTTTTCACCTAGCTTTTCGTTTACAAGACCGACAGTGAGAGCACGTTATAGAAGTCACAGGACTTCTTGTTCTTAACCCTTTAATCCCTGATATTAAAATGCACATCATTAAAAGCCAGACCAGTCAAGAGTTTGTCCAATGCCTTTCAATTTATACTGAACTATAATTTTGTGTTTGGACACCGTATCCTGTGAATCCTCTTACATTTGTTTGGTACGACATGTTTGTTTGGTAAGACATGCTTCTTCCTCTTACATTTGTTTGTTCCTCTTACATTTGTTTGATAAGACACGCTTCTCCATTGGGGATCTTTATTTGTAGTCTAAATTTAACACTTACAATGGCGGCTGGATGTGACCAATATAATTATGGACTTTAATTTCTTGTTTAACAATGTAATGCTTACATCCACACCTTTTCCTTCAAAATAACAACAGCGACACCCAGCTGTAAAAGCCACAAGGCTTCTTATTTAACTTAATTCATGGAGAAAACAGTGAGACCCAGTTGCAAAAGCTGGAAGGGCTTCTTTAGCCACGAAGCTTGTATTAACTTTTTCTTTTACTTTTCCAACCAAGAAGCTGACAGTAAGGACAGGCTGTAAAGGCCACAAGGCTTCTTGTTCAACAACTTAAATGCCCACATTCAAACCTTTTCATTCAAGAAGCCACCGGTACTAGCTAGCAAGGCCCAGTTATAAAGGTCTCAGGACTTCTTGTTAAACAATCTAGTGCTTATATTGATTCAAGCTTTTTCATTTAACAAGACGATCATGAGGCCAGGCTTTATTAAGCATGTCTTCTTGTTTAACAATGTAGTGATTAATTCTTTCAAACCTTTTCATTCAAGAAGCCAACAGTGAAGGTAACTTCTGAGTTTTTAGGACTTGATGAAACTTTGACATCCTCTGGCAGGTCACCCATTACAATGACATTAGTATGGTCCTACAGTGAGAAACAAATATGAACACAGTGGTGTTCTGCTTACTATTTTCATTAGCAATTCTAATTAGTGATTTATATTGATCTCAATTCAATTCTGTATCTAATTTCATACTGACGATGGCAGTCATAAACACCAAAACATGTCTAAACTATTAAAACTGTTAGGTGTCTTCTCAGAATTACAGGTATTACATTTTTACAGTAAATTATTAACAATTATTATTAACCCATTGACACCCGGCAAGTTTAAAAAAATGGTACTTTCAAACACCAAATGGTCTCTTTTAGCCCTGTTTGATCCAATTTCATACCAATCCTCGTGAAAAGTGCTTTCTAGCAGGAAGAGTTGCCGTTTCTTTCGGTTTCAGGACATTTTCTAGCATTTTGAGTTTGGGCATGCGCACAAATGTTCCCCCATCTACGGCTCTTCGGGATTTAGCGCACAATCCTGTTGCTTTCGTTCTCATTTTGATTTTCGCTTTTTGTTGTCGAGTTAGCCATATGACCACGGTTTCTGGTGATGAGAAAAGTTTGGCCTCAAAGCTCGTTTGAAAAGGAAAGAGTTGGCCAGAAGTAGCAGTCGGTGGGAAGGCCATGATTTTCTTGTGGTTTTGAGGTAAAAGTTCCTTGGTTTTCTGGCTGTTACTCAGGTTTACTTGATCCGATCATTGTCGTTCAGGCATCGTTTACAAGATCTTTTTGCATTGCATCGACTGACTACCAAAGCTTTTCAAGGTCACTTAAACTAATGACGTCACAAGTGGAACAAGACGCCTGCTCATTCAAGGGCGCATAGGGGCGCAACAGGTGTCAGTGGGTTAAGTACATGTAGTAATAAATTTTAAAAGCTGAACATTCTGAACATGCACTTTCCAGACTCATTCTTTACACATTAAACAAAGCCTTGCATTAATGTAGTATAATAATGTAGTAATGTAATAAAATTATACAGCCAACATACAATATGACCACCAGCACTGTGTGGAATACTGTTCCTGTGTTGGGGAACATCTGCCAGCAGTATCAGAAGCTACCCTACATCTTTACCATCTGAATTACTACGAAGTTGAGCTGAATTCAACTTACACACCACCAAATACCTGTGAATGAATACACTTGACACCTGCCTGGGTTAAATAGTCCAAAGCAGATGTATATGTTTTCACAGGCACATCTGGGGTATACGATCGAGAGCCATGCCCTAGAAAACTTAGTGACATTTTATATGTACATGTAAGGTGCCGCCGCTAGTAACTCACCTTAACTCTGTTAAAGTACTCCAAGTCCTTAGTCATCTCTTTCTTGTTGTTACTGAAAAGAAGTTTGTCCTTAAATCCAACCATCACACCCTTGAATATAGAGAGGTTTTGTTTGGTTAATAAGTTTAATGTTGACAATTAAATCTTATGAAAAAAAAAGTGAATTATCTTTAGTTATTACCTTGAGGTGTATAATGTATCAGCAAGAATTTAATTTAGCAAGTTCTCCCTTTTAAGATTAAGCAACTACTGTGCCACTGCCTAGTGATTTAGATGCCTTCTTGAAGACTATCAAACATAATTTGCAATTTTTGAGCAAGCAGGTATACATGTGATTTCTTACTGAAACTTGTCTAGCAATTTGCTACATTTGCTATAACCTAAGTTGTGGCAGACTGATCAGAACCAGTACTAACTGTCCACAGAGAATTGTCTGTCTTAGAGGAAAATGTACGAAGAACTAAAGAAGTCCAGGAACTAACTCAAAGAGTCAGTCTTAGGGAAGTGAGCACCTTAAACAGGAGAGTCAGATAAAAAGTAAGCTAACTTTCTGACTAATGGAAGGACTTAGAGCATCACCGTCTCACATGTTGAAGTTCGTGCTGTTATCTGAGTTATTTAAATATTTTTTTTTGCTCAAAACTGCCAGAATTTGTGCCTGAGGACTTCAGTTCATTTAAAGAACATTGCCCAAAGATTTTTCCTCTTATTTGTGGCAAGTAGAGTGAGCAGAAAGGGAACAGTGAGCAGCTGCACATCTGTTGCACACTGCAAGAGTTCTGTGTGTCAACGAAGTGCATATCAGAGAAACAAAACTTTGGGAAACGTTCTTTGTATGAACTGAAGGACCATGCAAAAATTCAAGCAGTTTTGAGCCAAATGAATAAAGTGATATTAAGATGGTTTAATGCTCTCATCTCTTGTTAACCAGCCGTCACCATTAATAATGGCGACCGCCAGTTTACAAAATGGACTGGGTTTTTTTCACAGTCAGTTGGCTTAACAGACAAACAAGGTGCTATAAAGCTTGTGGTAGGGGCACTCAAGAGCAGTACTCGGTCTTACCGGTATATATGACGCATGCACATATTAGTCTGCTGAATGTTACCTACGTGTGTTTTAAATGCTCTTGTCTTTTAATTTACAGTATTTAAGATATGAACGGTGAAAGGTTGTTAAGTTTGGGGTTTCTGTATTTGTCTTGTATGACACATGCGCAACTGAGTAAAGCAACTAATAGGATTGAATGCGAAATTGGCTGCGTTGTCTAGTTAGTGGTTATGGTGAAAAGTTTTTAGTGCAGGAGTTTTGTTATGGGGATTGACATTTTGAGGGATGTAAAAATGTGGGAGTCAGAAGGATTTGTGAATGTGAGGAGCATATCATGCTTCTGTGAATGTGATTTGCTTTGAAAAATGCATTTTGTATAGCAGCAGTGTAATATTGTGCTGCATGAGAGGCAGTTTCCCTTGGCGTTTTATGGGGGGACGGTTTCCGAAGTGGATTGTAAGTTTTCTCATTGGGTAACCTGTGTTTCACAGAGGAGAGAAACGACAGCTGTGTTTGCAGCTTATTCGTGTGGTAAGGAACAGTGGCTTAGGAAGAGAAGGGATTGGCACTATGTAGTGAATTGCACCATCGATACATCATAGTTCTTGAGAAGGAAGAGAGATGAGTGGTTATTTGAACGAGAAGTTGATTTTACTTGCATAAAGACAAAGAAATCGGTCAATAATAAGGAGATCAATTAATAGGGTAGCTGTTACGAGTCTTTAAGATAGAAAATAACTGAACATTATCAAGCGATGTGTGTGGTTTGTATGTGGTGGAGAGAGCATGCGCGGGTCCGGCATGATCGGACGTGTTTATTGAGCGGAGCCTTATCTCCCTTCATTTTCCTAACTTCCCCTGGTATTTTTGACCGTCAAGTAATCTAAGAGCGATGCAGTATATCGATTACTTCAATGGAATCGAATAATCGCAAGAATAAAAGGGGCGCAAGAGGTTCAACAGAAGAAGAAACCAACGTTGCGAAGCGTTCCAATATGGCGGATTGCGAAGAGGTGGAAGAGTTGGACGCCTCTTCTTCTGAACCGAGCCTCAGCGACATTAAAGAGATGCTTGTGGATATTAAAACTACAGTGACAGCGATACTTCAGGACAATCAACAACTAAAAGAAGAAATAAGGGAACTAAAGGCCGCCCTGAACAACAACAAGAGGGAAACAGAGAAACTTAAAATACAGTTGACAAAAGCAGAAAAAGCAAACGACACCTTGCATAATGAGTTGAAACAAACAAGGCACAAGCTTAAAGAACAAATCGAAGAGACTAACAGGCTAGATGAAATCTATGATGACCTGGAGCAATATTCGCGTAAGAATTCGCTAGAAATTGTCGGAGTGCCCGAAAGCGTTTACGAATCCACGGAAGAGGTCGCAATCCGTATTGGAGAGGCTGTCAACATCACCATCAAACCAGAAGACATTGAGATATCTCACAAGTTGAGAAGAAAGAACAGTAAGCCTGTTATCATAAAATTCTTAAGCCACAAAGTGAAGACGCGACTTTATAAAGCGAGAACCAAGCTAAAGGGCCTGAAAGTGTCTGACATTTTTCCAAGTTACGCCAACGCTTCTCTTCAAGAGCAGCGTATATATATAAACGAGAATCTGACGGATTACAGGCGTGAGTTGTTTTGGAAAGCAAATCAGAAGAAAAAGGACAACATGATTATCAGCGCTTGGACAATTGATGGCAAACTCTTCGTAAAGACATCGCCAGACGGAGCACCGATTAGAATATACGGTGAGGAGGACTTACAAGATCTTTGAAAATCAATAGTCTACTGAACAAATGAAGGGATAACGGACTGGATTGCTGAGAGAAGGAACTCTTAAAATAGGTTTGTTTTTAAAAATTTGGTGTTCGTTAATTTTGTTTTGTTTCGCTTTTGTTGTCGCTTACTACTTATTATTACTGTAGGAGAGCGTAAACATATTAATATTTCATCAGAGAACTACACTTAATGCATAAATCACATAAATGTTCGGTAATTTCTTTAAACGTTAGGGGTCTAAGAGATACTTCTAAAAGAAGGAACATTTTTACGTACTTAAAGGATCAGAAAGCCGATTTTTGTTTCCTTCAAGAAACTTTTTCCAAAGCAAGCGACGAAGCAATTTGGAGAAATGAATGGGGAGGTCAAATTTACTTTTCTCATGGCACATGTCACAGTAAAGGTGTTTGTGTTTTGATCAATCGAGCGGTAAAGGAAAAGGTGACATGCACATCCAGTGACACCTCTGGCAGAATAATCCTAATTAACATTACGTACCATGGCTTGAAATTATCACTTTGCAATATATACGCGCCAAACGACCACACACAACAATTAGGCTTTATTCAGGAACTCAATTGCCTCTTAATTGATAAAGCCGAAATTGCAACTCTAATAGTAGGGGGTGATTGGAATTGTACCTTGGAAAAGAAAGACAAAAAAGGGGGTGTCCCCTGGAGACCCACAGCGTATAGGAATTTAGTCAAAATTACCATGGATAGTCTTGATCTTGTTGATATTCAAAGAACACGCCATCCAAAGCTCAATGCGTTCTCCTATGTGTCTAAGGCATTAGGTGTCAAATCAAGGATAGACTTTTTTCTAGTTGCTAAACACTTAACAAAATTTGTAAAAAAAGTGGACATCCAAACATCAATAGCGCCTGATCACAATACAATTTGCTTGTTATTATCGTGGCCAGATGAGCATCCCCGTGGACCGGGATTTTGGAAATTCAACAACACCTTACTAGACGACGAGGAGTACACATCCAAAATTCGAGAATTATATCCTGAACTTCGCAAAAAGTACTCTGATGTAAAAGATCAACAGCTTTTTTGGGAACTGATGAAAATGGAAATAAGAACCGTGACCATTTCATTCGCTAAGGGAAAGGCACAAACAATTAAGAAACGCGAGACAGTAATTAAAGAACAACTGGATGAACTGGATAAAAAAATATGCAATAGCCAAAATCTTGATAATATCAATGATACCCTTAAACAATATGATGACCTCAAAAAGGAACTCCAACAACACTATGACAATAAAGGCAAAGCCGCAATTTTCAGGTCTAAGTGTCGATGGGTCGAAGAAGGAGAGAAAGCTACAAAATATTTCTTTAACTTAGAGAAAAGAAATTACAATCGGAAAACCATAAATGAAATTAAATTAGACAACGAGGAAACAACCACAGATGAAAAGCAAATCTTGTCGATGATTAAAATGTATTATGATGACCTGTATAATATTCCACAACAACTGAGACACAGGATAACTTCGAAACATTTATAGAAAACCTGGAGATCCCTAAACTCGATGACAAGGAAAGGGATGAACTAGACGGTCCCTTGACATACGAAGAATGCAAAAAATCATTGGAAGCGTTTCAAAACGGTAAATCACCAGGAGTAGACGGCTTAACCGTAGAATTCTATAAACACTTTATTGATTTGATAGGATTAGATCTTTTAGCTAGTCTAAACAGAGCATACGAACTTGGGAGGTTATCAATATCCCAGCGCCAGGGTATAATTACTCTTTACCTAAAGAAGATGGGACTTAATGCTCTTGCAAAACTGACGACCCATTACTCTACTCAATGTAGACTACAAAATTGCATCAAAAGCCATAGCAATGAGAATTGAGCCAATGTTGCCAAATCTTGTGCACCCGGACCAAACCGGCTTCGTAAAGGGAAGGTATATCAGGGAAAATATAAGGCTAATATTCGATATAATGGAACAAACAAAAGTAAATAACATCCCAGGTATACTCATATCAGTTGATTTCAAAAAAGCCTTTGACTCGCTGGAATGGTCATGTATTCAGAGCACTCTCCAAAAATTCAACTTTGGGGATAGCCTAAGGAAATGGATCAAAATATTCTATACGGATATTGAAAGTGCAGCCTTGAACAACGGCTTCGCTACGGATTGGTTTAAGCCTTCTAGAGGAGTAAGACAAGGATGTCCACTCTCGCCTTTTTTGTTTATCTTAACGGCAGAAGTTTTATCAAATAAAATAAGACAAAACCCGACCGTCAAGGGAATTCGTCTATTTGGCTCTGAGGTCAAACTAAGTCAGTTTGCAGATGACACCAATTTATTCTGTGGTGATTTGGCATCGGTCGAACAAGCTCTTGACATAGTGAACGTTTCTGGTAAATTCTCCGGATTGATGCTCAACGTAGAGAAAACAAAAGCCATCTGGCTAGGAAAATGGTCAAAAAATAAAACCAAACCGTTAGGGATGAAATGGGTAAATAGTCCAACAAAATTCCTAGGAATTTTTGCCTCCTATGATGAGAAAGGTAACAACCAGATGAATTTCAACCTGAAAGTGCAAAAATTACAAACGAATCTAGATATGTGGAATTCGAGAGGGTTAACGCTATATGGAAAGGTGCTAATAATCAAATCTTTGGGGCTATCTAACTTAATATATTCAATTTCGAACACAAACGTTCCTAAGGAGATAGTTTCAACGGTAAAAGATAAAATGTTTCATTTCCTTTGGAAAAATAAAAAGGACAAAATAAAGCGGACAAGTCTTTATCAGGACTTTAGCAATGGGGGGTTACGGATGGTTGATATAGAACTTACAATAAGATCATTACGATTAGCATGGATTCAAAGACTTATTTTTGGAAACAAAGGCAACTGGAAAAACGTTCCGGACCACTTCTTTAAAAAACATGGTGGCCTCAACTTCCTACTCCGGTGTAACTACGATACCAAATACCTTGGACATTTTCCAGAATTTTACAGAGACATATTTACTGCCTTTGACGAAATTAAAACTTTGTACAACTATGATCAAGGAAACGACATTATCCTTTTCAACAATAAGGATATTTTAGTGGATGGAAAGCCTATATTTATTAGGGAATGGTTTAATAAAGGCATCCATACTATTCAAGAGCTCTTGAACGAAAATGGTCAATATCTAACCTTCCAAGATTTCCAGATAAAATATCATTGCAAAACAAACTTTCTCCAGTTTTATCAAATCTTGAGCGCAATTCCTGGCTTTTTGAAAGAAAAAGCGCGAACGCTAGGACAAAATCCGATGCTTAACTTCAGCGAAAATTATACATCGTTTTTACTAAACCAAAACACCGAAATAAATTTGGAGAAGTTTAAAGCAAGAGACTATTATCATCTACTTCTTGCCAAGAAACATCAATCACTCCCTACTGGCCCTAAAAGATGGGGCACCGATTTATCAATGGATACAGAAGACTGGAAAGAAATCTTCAGCGCAAATACAAAACTATGCAAGGAAAATAAGTTGAAAGAATTTCAGTTCAAATTCATCCATAGGATTGTCGTCACGAAGAAAGAACTCTTCAAATATGGGATCCACGCAGACAGTGATTGTACATATTGTAGTGAACCAGATTCTATAGATCATACTTTCATTAATTGCACATTTACTCGAACCTTCGCTCGTAATGTCATTGATTGGTTTAATGTTCAAAATGGCTCTAGTTTCCAACCGGATACGAAGGAAATGCTTTTTTCTTCCTGTAAATACCCAAACAACCCGGTGCTAGAGAGAAAAGTCAATTACACCCTCCTCTTCATGAAATACTATATATATACAAGTAAACTAAATAACAATTTACTTTGTCTAACTGATTTTAGCAACAAACTCAATCTTAAATACAAAGTGGAAAATCTGAAACAATGACATCTAAACTTAAACTATTAAGCTCCTCTTTTATTTTGTAAAATAGCATCGTTTTCAATTTCTCTTTTTTGTTTTTCGATCCTATAGACTTAATGTAAGTAGTGTTAGACTTTCTTCTCCTTCTTTTAAACAAATTATAATTTCATTTAGTAATATAAATAACTGTACCGTTAGTAGTGTAAGCATTGATTTGTAATTAGTCTTTGTTTCTGTAAGTTATGTAAGTAACTGTCCCGTAAGAAGTGCAAGTAATTGATTTGTAAGTAGTTTTTTTTTCTTTTTTTTTTCTTTTTTCCTTCTGTAAGTAATGTAAGTAACTGTACCGTGAGTAGTTGTCATGTAAGCAATTGATTTGTAAATAAAAAAAATAAAAAAAAAATGTGGTGTTTGCTGTTGTGTTGGGTTAGGGTTTGAGGTAATTTTGTAAGTTCGTAGTATGGTACATAGCCGTTTACATTACAAATTCCGAGTCAACTTGTTTACTTTTGCAAGGGGATTCCCGGGTTAGCAAACCAAATTTAAACATCACGTCATGAGATATGCCTTAACGTGCCCCAGACTCTGACAATCTGTTCAACCTCGTGTTTATCAAGCGTTATATTTTGATTCTACTGTTATGTTCACTGTTTGTATTCACGGTCTAGGCACAACAGTAAATATATCGTTGTCCCTGTGTAAGCATTCTCCGTTGTGGGCAAATTTATACCAACATTCAACGTGTGAGTGAATTTGCGTTTTTCAGCAGAAATAAAAGTGATCAGAAAGATAAGCTGAGTCATCAGAGTTTTAAACATTACGTCATCCAGTAACGCTATAGTCAAAATATTGTGCCACACAATCACACTTTTCATCACGCTGGTTCGTATAAAAACAGGATCGCGCTAACATTTGTAAAACCTAGGGGTGGGGAGGGTAAGAACGACCGGTTATAAAATGCCCATTGGGTTAATTCTTGTTTAAAACTGTGTTGAATCCAAGTCTCACCTCAGACTAAAAGTGTCAACTATGATTTTGTGGAGGAATTAAAGCCAGAGAACCTGGAGAAAAATTTATTATATAGCGCAAACTAGAAATAAGCACAGATCATGGAGCTGCCATGCAAACAAAAATTTCGTTTAAGTTAGAACATTGCCAAAAATACTGCAGAAGTCATTACATTCAGTGATTATACCTGTAGTTACTTTGTAAAATTGCCACTCAAATTTTAGTTACAGTGTTCTACATTAATCTGCAAGCAAACCTGACCTGTTCGTACTTGAAGAAGTTTGCCACAATGGTAACATTGTCATACAATGTACTTTGTTGATCAATGACCTCCTTGATAACATCTGCAAAGAAAAACAGAGGTGCGTAAAAAAATAAATAAATAAAAGACAACTAAATATATATATATATTTATTTATACCACTACCTTTACAAAGACATTTATATTATACCTACAAAATTAATGAAATGTTGTTTACAGTGGTAAAGCTTCTCATTTTCATTCCATAAACAATGCCCAACTTTAACAACTATAACTGAATATTATTGCATACAGGTTATCCGCGATTAACCTCACTTTTTGCCTTATAAGGAAATTGATTGCTCCGGCATTGCTGTCACAACCCCAGAGGGGTACCCCGGGTTTTAAGTGAAGGGGAGGTGAGAAGGATTTTGGGGGTTTAAAATTCATGATTTCTGGATTTTGGGGGGTAAGAAAATTCTGGCGAGTGTCTTCCTGGGTAGTTTGGAAGAATGACTACTAGATCTGGGAAAGTTTAAATGAGTGATAGTATGATAAATAAACAAACAAAGAAACAGGACCATTCAAAAAATAAGTTGTTGTTCTTCATTATTGTCATTTAATCCCTTCTGGGCACTTGAAAGACTCCAAAATTCAGTGTGGGATTTGTGGGGGTTTCATTTTGGTTCAGGTGATTTTTTTGCATCTCACTTCAAGCCCAAGGGTTTTTTAGGGGGGTTTAACTTTATTATATGTCCCCACTCACACCTCCCTGTCAATTGAAATCCAGGTACCCCTCCCCCCCCACCCCCCAAGGTTGCAGCAAGACTTTTTTGCTGTGAATCAAAACTTACAGTTTAATCAAATTCAAAATTATAAAACTTCCCACATACCTCCAAGACCTCCTGATATGATAAGCACTGGTACGTTCTTCTCATGCAGTTTGACAAAGAACCATTCCATGCCATCTCTGCAGCAACCAAACAGAGGAAAATTGTCAAGTGGTAAAAAAGTTACATCAAAGTCATGTCTAGTTTGATTGTCCAAAGAGTCCTGAAAAGTAGTCCTTTATAATGGAACTCTGTAGGACTGTTGTTGGCGATGGTAACTGATGTTTCTGAGACTTGACTATCAACAAATGATTTGCAATTAACTTTTCCACTGCTCAATTTGTTGTCAGTTTATGTCACCAACAGCAGTCCTTTAGGACTATTCTCACCCACACAATTAAACTAGACAACTGAAATATTTAAAGACTCCAGGACACAAAACAACTAAGGTGGTGACTATGTGAGACTGGTGGGAACTCAGATTGGCTAAATTAAGATTTGTTCCCACAGAAATCGCTGTTTCTGATTACAAGAGACCAATTTGAACATTCATCTGGGAGTTGACTCATTCTGGGAGATGCACTGACAAGTGTAAGTCACACTGGTTTGGGTCAGATAGCTAAAATTGTACAGTCATGTACAGGTAGTTTTTCTCATATAAATGCAGATTAACAGTCATATCGGTGTGAAAACTTTCCCCCCTTTGAAATGAAGTTTCAAACCATCTAATGTAATCAGCAACAAATATTTGTATGGTAGCCGATCTGAACTCATGGTCTAAATTAGTACATTTGTACCAGTCTGGTACAACTGTTATAATCATTGGGCACTTTTCACATCATTCGAACATTCCCACGTTTAGTTGTTCCCATACTCAGTACCAGGCTGCAGCTGATTTTACACCTGCTGGCAACAAACACATAACCACCACCTTAGAGGCCAGTGAACTGATGAATCACCAAGCAGCAGTCCTGTCTGTCAACTTCCATTTAAGTTACAACTTATTAAGTTAAATAATATTTCATTTTTATTAGTTTATTTTAACGAATCTGAACGAATAAATTTTACATTTAATTCATCTCATTTATTTTAATTATACATTCCATTAATATTAGACTAGCTACATGTATTAATCTATGAATTGTTAAATATTATGTTAATTCTCTGTTAGACTTAAATAAAGGTTAGTCTTAACTTTTAGAATATCAAGGAATCTGTTGCAAGAATAACAAAACAGTTCTCTAAAGTTCTAAAATACTGTAAAATTAATCATTTCAAATCTTTCTGATTTGTGCCCAAATGTTTAAACAAAAAAAAAGGCAACAGAATAAAATAATAATTAATGATTGGCATTAAATAAATGTATACAATTAAATCCTCTTATTCAAATGAAGGTATCTCAAATTAGTAGCACTCAAAACAGAAATAAACATTCCAGGGAATTACAGGAAGGAAATTTCCGTCAGATCATTTTAAAAGTATGTTAAGTATCAATTAATTATTATATGAGATGAGAAGTATTTATGTGTAGATGAAAAGATGTATCAGATGAGACGATTTATGTACTAGATGAATAGATCTTGCAACAAATAGATTTGGTACATGAGTAGTAGTGGTAGATGATGCATGATTAGATGAGTTGATCAGTATGTCCCAGTGGGGAAGCTCCCATACAAAGGCAATGGAGCTGCTTTTTGCACATTTTGAAAGGAACCCTATAATCTTGTTTTCAGGGTGTCACCCATTCCAACGGTGATCATTTTAGATTTTAACATTGAAAGTGGTGCCAGACCACAAAATTTGAGCCCTAAAACAAAACGACGTTAATTGTGAAGAACTGCTCCCCTCAAACAACTGTCGGCCAACTGTCGGTAACCTGTTGGCCGACAGTTGGCCGACAGTCGACCGACAGTTGGCCAACTGTTGGCCCTCTGTTGAACAGTTGATGAGTTCTCTTCAAAAATGGTCATTTGTTACATTGGATGGTCTGAACATACATGGAGAAAGAAGAGAATCTCTCTCTACGAAGAGAAAGTTTGTTTCCAGAGTACGGTGTAATTATCATGAGTATGTTTTCGGTGAGAATTTTTTCGACTGTTTAAAAATACCTCGTTGTGTTTTTAAGATTATTTTACAGTGAAATGCAGTAAAAGTTATAGTAAAACTTATCAGTCGGTAACATGTCGGTAACCTGTCATTGACTTGTCAGTCATTTGTCAGCCAATAGTTGACCGACAGTCAGCCAACAGTCAGTGGAGGGGAGCTCTTCTTCACAATCACCAAAACGAAAACCACCCAAATCAATTTTATACAAGGTAAGAGAGCCCGTCTATAATAATGGTGATTGTTTTAGATTTTAGCATCAAACGTGGTACCAGACCACAAAATTTGACCCATAAAATGTACAACAACCACCCTAGTCACTTTTATAGGGGAGTTCCCTCTCTGAAGAGTACATGATGAGTGCATACTTAAGTTGACTGGATGTTCTGCATAATGACTTTTCCAGTTAATGAAGTAGCAAATTATTATAACAAACTTTTTTATACAAACCATGCAGTTAAGGAATTATGTACTCATTTAGAGCTGATGCTTCAATCACTGAATCATGCAGTATATGTTTAAAAAATAAACCAGCCATGCAACAAGCCAGGTAATTTTAAGTTTCAATAAGTGCAGGTTAGCAAGTGTGCGAGCATTCAGGCCAAACAAATACTCTGAAAATCACTACTCAAGAGTGGTTAAACAGCTTTTTGATATTTCATCCGACAGTGGCTCGATTGTCAACATGTAGCCATGTATGTAATACTGGTAAATTTGTACTTCAAAGAAGTGAATTTTATCTTGCAGTCTCACTCCTGTCAAACTGGTCAAGCAAAAATATGATTGTACTAATTTTGTTCCAATGTTTATTGCCTTGCTCCGGCATAAAGTCACACTGTGAAAGTTACAAAGTGTGACATGCTATCATTGAAAGACGCCAACTGAGGACATATAATAATTATTATAATTAAATGTTTGTCTAGACACAGAAAATGCATTAATCACAAGTTCATCTTAGTTTAAAACTCACATGATCAATGAAATAATCATATTAATCTATTAATTAGAATCAAGACACTGCCACCTCAAATCTCAAATGGCCCTTTTACCACCCTTAAACTAGCCATTTTCAAAGTACATGTAAGTAAAAAAATTCAATGCAAAGCAAAAAAGTCATGAAAATGCAATTTTGCAATAAAGAAATGCTTCCTTGCTCATACAGGTACCTCAACTCAATGTGTGCATCTTTTACAATTTCAGGTATTTGCGATTGCTTGATTTTCAGCTCAATAATGAGTTCATTTCCTTTCGTCCACCTGTAAAGTAAAAGGTTTCCAAGAGAGCATGTTAAGTAATACCTTTCTGGGTTCCGTATGTTAATCCTACCTCAGAGCAATGGAAGCTTCTTCCACGACCTGTGGAAGATCATCCTTCTTCAAACCAAGCTCAGCAAGCAGCTCATGTGATTTGGTCCACCTGAGCAGTTGTGTATAAATCAAAATAAAACTTATCTATTCTTTTTGTAGAGTCTACCGGCATTAAACCAAAGGACTCATTTGGAATGAACCACATTTTAATATAACAACTAGAAATCCACTTTAATGCACCTTATAGGAGCCCAATTAGATACCATTTACATTGGAACCTATTCTAATATTCTAGTCTAATATTCTACGCTATGCTATTCTGTTCTAATGTTGCAGGAACACCATAAAATGCAACATCCAAGTACCCATTCCAAGGCATCTATGAGAACCCATTTCAATGCAATACTTAGGAATCCACTTTAATGCACCAGAAGGAACCCACCTAATGATGATGATGATGATGGTGATGATGATGACGACGATGATGATGATGATGATGATGATGATGATGATGATGATGATGATGATGAGAGTTCATTCTAATTTAGGCATATCATGAGAACATTTTTAGATGCAACAACTATAGGAATCCATTCTAATGCATGCTGTGGCAAGGTGCCTCAATGCAACACTTTCTATACAACACCAAGAAACCATTTGACTAGCTAAATGTACTTCATACAAATTAAGCTGTACCAATGCAGTACCTAGGAGACCATTATCACTATGTTATTGAAAATTATTTATTAACATCTAACACTTAAAAGCCAACTCTAAAAAAATGTACAGTACACTAGAGGAGCTCATATCTAGAAACCCATTCTGATACACTTTTCTGATAGTGACAATAAAGCTATATTAATGAAATTAATATTATTAATACAATAACAATAAAATAAGCAAACATTTCTAACCACAAAATGGATACTGACAGTAATTCTTAGAGGATTACTGTTACAAAATATAAAGACTATTTGCTCGTTATGGACTCACCATTCGACCATAAGAGGTTCTTTCTCTGCAGACGAAAGCTTTCTACAAGAATGAACAATAAGCACACTTTTTGTTATACTCTGAGATACAGACTTAAGCTGCTTTACACAATGACATTTAAGATTTGTGAGTACAGTTTACCATCTTATTGGTACAGGCCCAGTTAAACACAATCATGATTTCCCAGGCTGACTTCAGTTTTAACGCCTGAGGCCCTTACTGAAAAAAGCATATTCTCCTTACTATTCTCCATACATCTCTTATGTAGAACTAGTAAGGAGGATTTGTCTAAATATCAAGACATCTCATCCTTGGTGATAACTCTCTTTATTCTTATCACTTGAATGTTTGAACGAGTAGTGATAATGTAAAGAGAAATTTTATTTCCACCACTGTCACAGATGCAGGATCCAATTCCCATCTGTTTGCTTAACCAGTCTGCCTAACAAATCATACCGTGTAAACTGCCATCGAACTTTACGACCTTGTCTGACCCAAATGACTGAACAAGCCAGATGGCGGGCCTCTGTTAAGCGCCACGCTCTCCTCTATACCTGTCTTATTTTTGGATGCTGAAATTAATTTGGTAGAGGTGTACGGTTCTACTATTGATATAAGTGAAGTTGGTAATGAAGTGTATAATAATTGTAGAGTCATAGAGTTGTATTTTGTAGTCGTATTTTGTATTTTGCAGTATACTAGCATACAAGTACGTTAGTACTGGCCTGGTGTACACTTATTGAAATTGATACTTAAACAGAATGATAAAGATTAAATTTTAAATTTAAAAATTTTACTCCACGTTGAAGTTTTATCAGACAAGACAAACATCCATAAAAGAAAATGTACAAATCCGTTCTGATGGCTTCTTCACCACAACTCCACTATCATAATAATAATTTAAGTATCAACTTTACAATTCTATGAATGTCATTACCATGTATGAAGTTGAAAAAGTATATATCCTTACCCTGAAAATTCAATTGGCATATACTTTTCTTTCAGTTCTTTGGCCTATAAACAAGAAAGAAAATTAATTGGAAGTTACAAAATCTTGTCTAAGCATGACAAAATTAAACCTTAAGGAACTATTAATATGCCTAACTTACCTTTTCTCGGTAGGACTCAGGGAACAACTTACAGGTTTCAATGACACCTGGAAAAAAGAAAAGAAAACATGTTATCGCACATATATGGCTGTGATGACACATCTTTGTAGAAAAAGGGTGTGCGGAAATGTTATGTACACAATAGACACCTTAACCCTTCAAGCTCTGATATAAAAATGCATATTCTCCTTACTGTTCTCCATAAATAAATTTCTCATGGAACCAGTGAGAAGGATTTGTCAAAATATCAAGACATGTTTTCCTTGGTGATCCACTTCCTTTATTCTTATCAAACACTTTCAATTTCATTTTTGCCACTGTTAGAGTTTAAAGGGTTAAGCACTGAGAACATTGATGTCTCAAACATCACAGACAGCAACTGCAAGTCCAGTGGTTCTTTGTTGGTGCACTTCCATTTCATAAGTGATTGCAAATAGTTATTATCAATTTAAGCTTTTCTTTTGACATTTGAGGCTGAGTGTGGCTAGCATCAGAACATCATTGCAAAAAAGTTACACAAGTGTGTTCTGATTCTCCTTAATTAGAGACGTGATAACTTAAGGTTTATGATCACTCACCGTACACAGTACAGCCTTTCTCTCCATTAATGACAAATTTTGTGAGTGTCTTATCAAAGTCTGAGATAACCTACAATAAACAAAGAAAAAAGTATTCCTATCCAATCATCTACCTTGATAATTTATTGTTTTAATAATTCTCTATGTTTTTTAACCGAGGGAGGTCGGATAATATTAGAGAGACGTAAAGGATATGGATTCTCCTAGTAGGTAGAGAACGGATTTCGTGGATTTACATGGATGTCCTCAGATAATCCTCAGATAACCACAGGAAGCCCAAACTCATGATATGACTCTACTGCTATGAAAATTTGAAGGCTTTGTTTAGGAAATTATTTGGGCACATGGTTTCTTGATAAAAACCATTGCAGTTTGAAACAAAATAGTGTAATGGAAATTGCAATGAAGCAAAAAGCTTTGTTGGTTCTGAATGCATAATTTGCATGACTATGTTTTTTTTTTAATCATTCATTAAACTTAATACTTAAGTCAGGCATTAATCAATTTAAGAGTGAAAGAGGCCCTGTTAAGGAGTGTTTGAATGTCCACTGTCTGACTTTTTATGTCTCAATCTTGGGAGGGTTGCATGTCCCTAGCTGTAAGAATTTCTTCCAGCCATTTAGCCATTCCTGTCATTTTTAGTGGCATGAAAATCCTTGATAAAGGGGGGGTCACAAGTCATTGTAAATTTTAAACTTGTGATGAACCTGCGACACCACAGGCATTGGCCAGGACTTGCATGCACTTCGAGTGGATTCAGACACTGAAATTCACACTAAAGTTCGGCCTCATTTTTCACTGTTTGGCAACCAACCACATGAAAAATGGTTTCAGTATAGTTTTCCATGGTACAGGATGTGCAAATTGCAAACTTCTTTGACTATGCCTTATATCAAGTCTATGTACACAATGTTGATGTTTCCCAAATTGTAATGTCTTGCAGCTCAGTTTGATCAGAGCCTAATATATATTTGTTTTCAATGCTAGGTGAACACAGCTAACCTGTAGTTTCTCTGGTCCTCCCTCATAAAGTAACTTGAGTTTATCTCTGACACGAACTGAATCCCTGATGTAGACATTCGGTTTATCAATACTTTTCATCTGTAAGTGAATAATTATTGTTTGGGCTCTTAGTATTTGCAACCAGATAAAGTAAGCATACTGGAACATTAACACTCTTATTCCATGTGTTAAACAGAGGTTAGAGTTTTCAAACATGAAAACAATGTTAAATTTGGCTAATAAACATTAGGGCAATGTTTTTTTGCAAGAAAACTGGCCAACAACAAGGCTCTTATGTTAACTGCAAATATATTCCACCTCTTCATTGGCAGGGTAAGTTAAGTGAAAACTAAATTAATCCAAAATGATATTGTTACCTTCTCTCACAACTCATAATTCCACCCACCCCACCCCCCTCATTCCCTGACCACAGACTCACACTTCCTCAATCCTCTCTATGACTTCATTCCAGCTGTGTCCATTTTAAGACTTGCAAGTAAATTAACATGTAGTGACTTCATGCTGCTGTACATCCACAACCACAAAAATTTATCAGCAGTACAAATAACAGGAATATGAGTTGAATCAGTGAAATTATTCACACCAGTTGTGGGACTTGTGAAAGGATCAATGCGGAAACAAGGAACACCCGTCAGCGATATTACCTTTAAACGACAAGTAAATACCACATAAAATATGCTAATAACACGAGACAATGTCGTATTAAAAACATACGAATTCGAAATAACATAATATCTTCGTCAGTGTATTTGCAGCTCGTTTGCCGTATACACTCATGTTTTGAAAAGTACTATCATTAGACGACTAAAAACAGCTAAAAATGTTGGTACACCATCAACGCTGACTTAAATATTTAAAGCAATGAGTTCTTCACAATAAAGAGGCATAAAAAATCAATTTCGAGCATGCAAAACAACATGATGAACGGCAAATAAAATTGGAGCCAAAAATCATGAATTCTAGCGTTCCTACCATCCCGTCGATCGCTTCTTTAATCTTCTGAGCATGCTGTTTCTCACGCACATATCTGTAAAGGCCATAACCCACCACGGCGGACAATCCTAAAGCAGCAACGCCGAACATGACTTTCCCTTCGATCATAACAAATTTTGATTTTAATTTATGGAAGTTACGTACAGCGCTCCAAAGATGTCGGGTATGACATGTTAATCAACAGGCGCTACCTCAAGTGTCACACGCGCCCAGTCTCTTCAGTTATTTGGGACAGGTCCCCGACCCCTCCAAAGGAGGTAATTATACGGGTCAAAATTTGGGCATCAAAGTAACCATGCTGCCTCCTCCACAGGCTTTTCCAAGGCCAAGCAAGCGCGGATTTTGACGCGAGAGGAGGGATCACGTGCGAGCGCGGAGCGCGAGCGGGGGGACTGGAAGCGAGCGCGGAGCGCGAGCGGTGGGTGATGGGAAGGAAAAATAGCCTTTTCCCCCCTTCCCGTCTCTCCCCTCGCCCCCGCTTTCCTCAATAATTAACTAAAATATCCCCCAGATGAGCGATCGCGAGCGACTGGGGACGAGGCAGGTAACCATGGGGTACGCATGTGAAGAGCTGCTAGGCAACATCTCAGGGGATGATTCAAAATGGCGGATGGTAGTCGATTTCGTGATTCGATCCGATTACTATTATGGAAGAAAATTATACAATTTTCCCAGTTGAGGGCAAAATACAAGTCAAAGATGAGGAAACGGAGATCACGTACATTATATATGCTGTTGACGCCGACGATAAAGGACTTGACGATGACACTGATCTTACTGTGGAGAAAGACACTGTTCGAATTCAAGAACCCAGGCTGGAACCTCTACGATCTAACGATCCGTGTATTAAAGAGTTCAGTTTAGAAGTTTAGTGTATTACCGGTAACACTATTAGAGTGTATTCGTGTACGGAATAAATATTCTCGGAAACGGTTGTAAATTCAATCAGTATAAAACACGCACTCACACAGTGGACTCGCGGACTGACGGACTGCCGACTACGGACTGGGTATAAAACGCGGACTGAGTATTGAATGCGGACTGAGTTTAAAACAACAAAGAGGTTTAGTTGTGTGTGGTTATCCCATTTGAGTCTAATCGTGTACAGAATAACTGACTGAGAGGGCTGTATAGTGCCATGGTTAACCTATGCCCAAAATTTGGGTATAGAGTAACCACGGTTAACTAAAGACAGTTTAATGAAGAAAATGTCATGTAGTGAGCCCGTGTAATAAAGAGTTCAGTTTAGTTGTGTGTGGTTATCCTATTTGAGTCGAATCGTGTACAGAATAACTATCTGAGAGGGCTATTTAGTGCTCGATAGTGCCATGGTTAACCTATGCCCAAAATTTAGGTATAGAGTAACCACGCGGAACTAAAAACAGTTTTATGAAGAAAATTCCATATGATAAGCCGTGTAAAAAAGAGTTCGGCTTAGTTGTGTGTGGTTATCCCATTTGAGTCTAATCGTGTACAGAATAACTATCTGAGAGGGTTATTTAGTGCCATGGTTAACCTATGCCCAAAATTTGGGTATAGAGTAACCACGCGGAACTAAAAACAGTTTTATGAAGAAAATTCCACATAATAAGCCTTGTAATAAAGAGTTCAGTTTAGTTGTGTGTGGTTATCCCATTTGAGTCTAGTCGTGTACAGAATAACTATCTGAGAGGGTCATTTAGTGCCAATTTGGGTATAGCGTAACCACGCGGAACTAAAAGCAGTTTTATGAAGAAAATTCCATATAATAAGCCATGTAATAAAGAGTTCAGTTTAGCTGTGTGTGGTTATCCTATTTGAGTCTAATCGTGTACAGAAAAACTATCTGAGAGGGTTATTTAGTGCCATGGTTAACCTATGCCCAAAATTCGGGTATAGAGTAACCACGTAGAACTAAAAACAGTTTTATGAAGAAAATTCTATATATTAAGCCGTGTAATAAAGAGTTCAGTTTAGATATGTGTGGTTATCCCATTTGAGTCTAATCGTGTACAGAATAACTATCTGAGAGGGTTTTTTAGTGCCATGGTTAACCTATGCTCAGAATTTGGGTATAGAGTAACCACGCGGAACTGAAAACAGTTTTATGAAGAAAATTTTATGTGATAAGCCGTGTAATGTGGTTATCCCATTTAGGTCTAATCGTGTACAGAATAACTATCTGAGAGGGTTATTTAGTGCCATGGTTAACCTATGCCCAAAATTTGGGTATAGAGTAACCACGCGGAACTAAAAACAGGTCTATGAAGAAAATTCCATATAATAAGCCGTGTAATAAAGAGTTCAGTTTCATAGTTATTCTGTACACGATTAGACTCAAACGGGATAACCACACACAACTAAACCGAACTCTTTATTACACGGCTTATTATATGGAATTTTCTTCATAAAACTGCTTTTAGTTCCGCGTGATTACTCTATACCCAAATTTTGGGCATAGGTTAACCATGGCACTAAATAACCCTCTCAGATAGTTATTCTGTACACGATTAGACTCAAATGGGATAACCACTCACAACTAAACTGAACTCTTTATTATACGGCTTATTATATGGAATTTTCTTCATAAAACTGTTTTTAGTTAACCGTGGTTACTCTATACCCAAATTTTGGGCATAGGTTAACCATGGCACTATACAGCCCTCTCAGTTAGTTATTCTGTACACGATTAGACTCCAATGGGATAACCACACACAACTAAACCTCTTTATTGTTTTAAACTCAGTCCGCGTTTTATATCCAGTCCGTAGTCGGCAGTCCGTCAGTCCGCGAGTCCACTGTGCGAGTGCGTGTTTTATACTGATTGAATTTACAACCGTTCTGGGAATATTTATTCCGTACACGAATACACTCTAATAGCGTTACTGGTAATACACTAAAACTTCTAAACTGAACTCTTTAATACACGGATCGTTAGATCGTTGAGGTTCCAGCCTGAGTTCTTGAATTGTCTGAATTCGAAGAGTGTCTTTGCTCCACAGTAAGATCAGTGTCATCGTCACGTCCTTTACCGTCGGCGTCAACAGCATATATAATATAATGTACGTGATCTCCGTTTCCTCATCTTTGACTTGTCATTTACCCTCAACTGGGAAAATTGTACAATTTCCTTCCATTATAGTAAACGGATCAAATCACGAAATCGACTACCGTCCGCCATTTTGAATCATCCCCTGAGATGTTGCCTAGCAGCCTTGCACATGCGTACTCCATGGTTACTTTGCGTGGTTATATGCCCAAATTTTTGACCCGCATAATACCTCCCAAAGGAGGACATCATAAAGTAGGTCCGCAATGCGAACTTCTAGAGCATTTGACAATGCTGAATGGTGAAGTGACCTCAGTATCGTTGTATTCATTCCGCCAAACGAAAGTAGTTTGATGAACTTTTCTTAGCAGGCAAGGAAATTTTGAAAAGAAAAAGAGAGATGATTTCAAAAGTAGAAGAAATTTGTCCCGCAAATAATGCGTTTTATGAATTACAATCTGATCGCCATTGTTCAAAACACATCTGGTGCTTATCCTGGATTTAAAGATGATTGATTTTTTTCCTTTTTCAAAAACCGTTTCCATCACAACTTTTATTGCATATATCGTAAAACTGTTCCCACTGGCGAAACATTTGGTCGAAATTTATTTATTTAACGGCTTTTTAAGTCTGTCCGTACATCTACATGTAAATATAAAATGAACTTGAACATAATCCCTCTCATACCGTATAAACGCTAATGTTGTGGTTACATGCATCAAAATGGTAAATCTGGGTAAAATGAACGAACCGACATAATTTTCAACCAAGCGGCGCATGACAGATCCCACTTCCTGTAACGAAACGAATACAATATAATTCAATACAATTCTGTTTCCTTTTCCAGGCAAAATCAGTTAAATATTAGTGGTTACCTAGTAACGGTGTGGAAAGTGAAATTTCAGTTAAAATTTTACAGTTTTAATCGTATGGGCATGATTTCTGGCCATTTTAATGCCAAAACATGATCAACGACCCTTGAGCCACGAAAACCTCTTTTGAGGTATTAGACGCATGAACAAATGAATTCCCTTGTGGGTCCTATTTTCAATAATCTTAAAAATCAAAGGCTCTTTTTCATATGGATGACAGCATGTAGGGGAAAATGCACTACTATCAACTGGGGATTCCCTCTATTTAGGCACGTAAGGGCCGATTTAGACGGTACGACTTTTGCTTACGACTGTCGTATGCGACTTTTGTAGCGCGCGCTACTCGCGTCAAGCAAAGATCCTATGCAACTCGTCATTCTCACATTTTGATTGTGGATACGACTGTCGTAGGATTTTGAAACATGTTTCAAAATCCTACGACATTTTTCGTGTTGTGTGCAACTGTCGTGAAGATGTTGTACGTCTGATTTAGACGACACGATTAGTGTTGTAGGCCTGCCGTGAGCAAGTCGCATACTACAGTCGCATACTACAGTCGCAAGGAAAAATCGTACTGGCCCTAACACATTTTTTCCATGCCTTTCTAAATCCAAAACTGTTGGAAGCAAACTTAAGGGGAGTTCATTGCGTAAAAAAATTTGGTAGGGCATGTTTCGGAAAAGTTCATGCCCTGGATGTTCTTTTGCTCAGGGACATCCGTACCAAGCGACCGAGAGAAGACTGGGTTTGAGACGAAAAAAACAAACATTCATGCCGGGACACCTGACTCTACCTGCCCAGCATGAAAATCGGCTTGACATGCCCGGCGTGAAAATCGACTTTACATGCCCTGTGTGAAAATCGACTTTGTATGGCCGCCAGCATGAAAATCGACTCTTCATGCTGGGCATGAAAAACAACCTGACAATTGCCTGGTATACTCTTAAGTAAATTTTGAGTTGACATGTTCAGCGGGAATAGAGTCAGTTTTCTATTCAGGTTGAAACGGCATTTCCTTCTCTGCCGTGGTATCTAAATCTAGAGAAGTACTAGTTTGCTGATAGTGAATGAGAATTCTAAAAAAATCCAGCATTTATCACAAGTGTAAACAATAAGATGACCCTTGGTTGACTCCTACAAACGAGTTAAAATTGTGCAAACACCTGTCCCCGCACTGACAAATTGTCTCTTCCAGAACCTTTACTGGCCCAAACGTGGACGCAACGGGGGTATTCAGAAATCCTTTATTATTGATTTGTTGCAATCCAATGAAATGCTTATACAATGTAACATATCCTACACATACATTTCCTTGGAGTGTCCTCAACGATAAAAATAAGATTATCAACCTTCTCATAAGATAGCAGAACAATTAAGAGCCCTTTACTTTAACTCAATGACCAATGCCAAAAGAAGTTAGTAGTTCACTGACAATGTACTGCTATCATATGATACAAGTTTTTTCTACTTTCTGGCAAAAATAAACAGCACATGGTCCCATGAAGCTCAGCATAATCAACACAACTCAATTTCCCATTTTTTTCTGTTTCTTTATTTAACCTCTGATGGTTAAGAATTATCCAGTCATTTATCATATAGGGCAGTGAGTACAAATGTAATCCCATATACTGAATTTACACTGATCAACGTCAGACTATTAGTGCACTTATTCTAAGTTCACTATTCAGGTCCCAGGAGGAGGGGGTACACCTGGGAATTTTTGGTGGGGACGTAGCACCAAGTTCTCCAGTGTGGAAATACTCTGTGGAGTTACTCTAAATTCATTTTCCTTTTCTAAGTCTGTGTTCTCGCTTGTCCTGTTGTTTGTCTCCACCCAGGAGGGTTTCCACTCCACCGGGAAGTCTTTCTTAAGCTGAAAACAAGAAATTGAACATCAGGATAAATGACCACTATGTTATGACTGTTGTAGTAGCACTTAATAACACACAGGGTTTCCCTGGTGTTATCGCACCCGGGGTTAACTGAATGGAATCACCTTAATGTCAATTCTAAAATAATTATTAATACACATACTAACATCTTACAGAGCAACTCTTACAATCTATTCATCACTTCATATTTTTCAGTGTCTGTGGCCTGTTACAGGTGTCATATATTTGTGAGGAGCAAAGGAAAGAAGGTTGATCAAACATAAAAGTCATTGCCTTGATGTCGAAGGAAATTCCCCCAACTAGTACCCTAGATATACGGAGCACAACCAGGAGAACATACATGCCTATTGATATTGGGGCTAATAAAGGGTTTAATAGTGCACATGAAGGGAGTTTTTAGCAGTCCTATGTTATGATGAGGGTACCTGAAGTACCGTAACTAGAATAAATAATGCTTCCCACTGGTTGATTTTTATTTTGTTGCAGGGACCAGTACGGGCAGTATGAGCAAAGCATAGTAAGCAGAGATTTTTTGTCATTTTCATTGAAATAGCAGATGATGTCACACAGAAGGAATTGTCATTGTGACCTATCTTCACCCCATGTCTTCGCAATTGCAACCTCTCGCCTTAAGCGTATTCCAACCTAAAACTAAGAATTCATCAACTCACAGTTCTATGATTCTTCATCTTCTTGATAACCCTCATTACTGGCCATTCTCCCTTTTGGAGTGACAGATATTCTGGTCTTTTTCGGCCATTTAGTCAAGGTACAGTACGTGGCCTGAATAAACCTAAAAATGTTTAAGTGAAACTAAACTATAATTAATGCAACCCTCAACAAAGTTATGCTAGTCTGATCATGTAGTACAATTCTTTAAGCTGTTCTTGTTAAACAATGATGAATGACCTGATTTAGGCAATATTAATTTTTACGTTCACCGAGACAAGAATCACAAATATTATAGTCAACCTGAATTTTGGGATCGGGAAAACAAGGTTGCCACTCATCAGACAAAAAACTTCCCTAACATTTCCCGATTTTCTATTTAACACAATCCAGATTTCACTGATAATGAATGACAAAAACTATTTGAATCGATGTTACCTTTCCAATATGAATAAAGCTTTGTCAAGTCTGTTGACGAGCTAAAACTAAAATTATCTGATTTTGACTAATGTCACGGCTTGATTCAAAGTTACATTTTCCTGAACTTTACCTTTAAATGCATTACATTTACCTGAGCTTAAAAAAATACGTTTTTCTCTTAACCTGAAATTAGTAGTGTGTGTAAAATAGAATGTCAAAGTTGGCGACCATAAGCAAACAATGGAGAAATAACATATTCCTATTACGTACGAGCTGTAAGTAAAACCGCTGTATGCTGCTGCATATGTGTCATAATATCGCCGGTTTAACTACTAAACTAGTGACCAATAGAAAACAAACAATCAAATGAAAAGAAAGAGGTAAACTTTTCCATAATAACCACCATTTGGAAACGTTTTGCGCACATTGTTGATGGAAATAATAAAACAGTCTTGATCTTCGCCACGAAGACGAAGAAGAGCAAGTGTTAAGTTTTATGTAAGTACTTACCGTAGAAATAAACCGCTACCGAACACTCACAGGAGGTTATAGTTTCTCTGTAAAACCATTTCCCTATATGCAGAACGAAGATGAACCAGCTGGAAAGATAAGAAAGAAATGCCGAAAAAGCGATTACGCGAGCATGATATGGAGCATGAGACGCCACGAAAATTCACCCTTTTCCGACAGCACTTCGGCTGCTTTGTTTGCCGACAAAGTCCTACTGAAACAACTGAAACATTTTGACGCCCGAATATATTCGAGTCTCTTCGGCTGACGCGAATTCATACGCTGACGTCAGTTCTCGCTTTTGAACACGCAATTTGTCGTCAGTAAGGAGAAAAAATTCCGTTTGCAGAAGAGCGAAACAAGAATCCAAGCGCAAATAACTCAGTGTTACGCTACGTTTTCAGCCTTCCCTCCCGTTTAACAAACTGGTAAGTTTGTTTACATTGTTTTTACCGCTGTGTGTGTTTCTCACGCAATTTCAATTTCAAATACGTAGTTCATATCGAAATGACCGATATATAAGCTTAAGCTAGTAAGTTTCTTATCAGCGTTCTAGCCGCTCCGTGGACTCAAATTTTCTTACTTCTTATTTGTTTTGTAACCTTATATACAGGATTTGCAATGAAGGTGTTTAAATCTGGACGGCAGATGTATGCAAAAAAAATCTTCATTCACCTTCAATCATTCCTTACAATTCTATTGCTTCTTAATTTTAAAAACTTTTGGCATGGGATCCAGCAAGCTCCTTTGAGCTTTTTGAAAGATCCCCTTGAATATTGTATTAGATAAATACAAGAGAGGATAAAATCATTCACTTCTCCTCGTGCTTTTAACCGGCCAATCCAATTCCTTCTGTAAATGTTGGAGATTGTTCAATTACTCCGAGTAATGAAGTCAAAGACCTTGGGGTCACACTTGACCGCCATCTTACTTTAAAACTCACATCAACAATATTTGTCGCTCCGCCTCACGTTCTATTCACCAAATTGCAAAAATTAGGAACTTTCTATCCAGATCTGCTACGGAACGTCTTATTCATGCATTTGTTTCTTCAAAACTTGATTACTGCAACAGCATTCTTCTCGGTCTCCCCTCCTACGAGTTAGAAAAACTACAACGGTTGCAAAATACAGCCGCAAGGCTAACTGTGAGAGCAAAAAAGTCGGCTCACATCACTCCAGTTTTAAAGAGTTTACACTGGCTTCCGGTGAAAGAAACAATTATTTTAAAAATTCTCCTGGTAGCCTATTTAAATGAGCTGCTACTTAACTACACGCCTCATCGTTTACTACGATCAAGTAGACTAAACCTACTGTCTATTCCAAAGACTAAAACGGTTACCTCTGGTGACAGATCCTTCTCAGTCATTGCACCAAAGCTCTGGAATGACTTGCCCATTATAATCAAACTGTGTTCCACAGTTGACTCTTTTAAATTGAGATTAAAAACTTTTCTTTTTAACAGTGTCTATAGTTAGATTAGGTAAATAACTTATTGTGAAAAGCATTCAGACTTCCATACGTTGTAAAATGCGTTTTTAAGCACCTTGTTATTATTATTATACTTATTATTATTATTATTATTATTATTATTATTATTATTATTATTATTATTATTATTATTGTTATTATAAAGCCTCTCTTGATAAATATCAAGAGAGGATGAAGAGGTAAGAGAGTTAATCTCCCATATAGGCCTTATTCCCATCCTAATCCTTCTACAGTTATTTTTAGTAACAGAATTTCGTTAATTTTTTCAGTTTTGAGATCTGCGTAACAAGGGCATTCAGAAACTGACATAAGATATCCCATAACACTAAAAGCAAAATTTCGTGCCAACTTTGTGACCTCATTTTACCGGCGAAAAATGTCCAGATTGGAAAAATGAAAATCGCGAAATTTTACAGCATGACGGGAAATTGCTTTAAAACTCAATAAGTTATTTACAATTTGAATTTCCCACCATTTGTTACTAAAAATAACTTGAGGGATTACGATGGGGATAGGGCCTATATGGGGAAGAAGCTCTCTTACCCCATTATCCTCTCTTGATAAATATAGAAGTAATTACAGAAGGCGGGATAATTAACAAGCCACCGTAAATCAGCAATATGACAACTAGCAAATTAAAATTCCACTAATTCTTGTTTAAACCCACAGACTTTGCAATTGGACGCTGAGGATATTCGACCAGGTCAAGACATTTAAAAGTAAGTTGAAACGAGTTTTTAAAGAATGACGATAGGAACAAATCAATATCCTGCAATATCAAACCTGAGTCCACCGTTTTATTTACCTGACTGTCTGTCAAAACGGCAATATTCCAAAACAACTGAAAACATGCTTTAATAAGTTGTGGTGGAAATCCTTAGCTCCCGTGAAGTAGCTCCGTTGTTGTTTTTGTAAACCATGGACAGGATAAACCAAAAAACACTAACTATATAGTTACATAAAAATTCGGTGGCCATTTTGTCAATAAAGAAACCGCTGAGTATGATTTCTGCTTGTGCATTTTCGGGTTTTAAATCATTCGGGTATTTAATATTTAATATTTAATATACTGACAGGATGATTGCTGAAACGATAACAGTTTGCCTCATGAAATACCTAATGCAGGGTTCAATTCTACCTGTTACCATCCCCCCCCGGGCACACCCCGGGGGATTTGCAATTTTTTTCTTACTTGGCGGTCTATTCCCCACCCCCGGGCACGCAGAAAGAGACAATTCCCGACCCCCGGGACTCCTCATCGACCACAAATACGTTGTTTTGTGTTCAAAATTGATTTCCGTACAATAGCACAACCAGACGTTTTGACAAGAACTTAAACGCTTTTCTAGAGTTTACTGAACGAAGGATATTACATATTATTATATGGCCGTGTCTCACAAGGACTGGGAACTACCGAATTCACGAATTTGATTGGCTGAAATCGATATTGACCGCGGTCTAGATTTTCCCATCTAGACCGGCATCTAGACCGGTTACTTTTTGCGGTGACAAAGGTGCAAACTAAACTAGAAAAATATTGACTATTTCCTTCTAAAAATACTAAAATGAAGCGCCAACAAGCCTGACGAGAAAAAAGGTAGAGGACGAGCAAACTTTGACAGATTGAAGTTCAGCTCATCGACTTTTGCAAGCAAAATTTCAGCTAGTACGAACCATTTACATTAAGCGAATTAAAGTTTTCTTGTTTGGCCATATAATAAACATCTTATTAACCGAGCTTAGTAGGTCTGTATGGGAGAATCTTGACCTCGGTCGTGTGTACAGACCTCACTGCGTTCGGTCTGTACTCACGACCTCGGTCAAGATTCTCCCATACAGACCTCCTGCTCGGTTAATAAGAGGTAATTATTTTTTTCTCAGCGCGTGAGCGGGCAAGATGAACCAAATCCTGCAATCTGATTGGTTCCGGGAGCGGGCGGAATTTTCCGATCTTGACCGCGGTCAACGGAACGGGCCGAGCAGGAGTTAGCTACATGTATCGAAATTTGGGAAAATAAAGGGGTTTCTTTTAGTTATATTGCTTCCTGTGATTTCTGAGTTTTAACAGAGTAAAAAAAGCGTATTTTGCTGCTCTGGTGTCACAAACGGCTTCGTTTCATGGTTCATTTTACGCGCGCTTGCAAAACGTTGCTTTCCGAAAACAACAAGACACGTTTAACTTTTGAAAAACAACAAGAAAAAAATAAAAATATTATTTGCCGGCCTTGGTCGGTCCGTATTGAGAAAAACTGTGCCCTCGGTCTTGAGCACGGCCCTCGGCCTGCGGCCTCGGGCCGTACTCAAGACCTCTGGCACAGTTTTTCTCAATACGGACCTCCCGGCCGGCAAATAATATATATGTATTAAAAAACATGGACACTACATTGAAAAAGAAAACTGAAGAAAAAGTCTAACCGCTCTGGCATTCGGCTGGCGAGTAAAGAAATGTTCTTCACCGCGTGTTTTATTCTAAATATAGCACATGCACAAAAGAGGTCCGGTGAGCAAATTGGTGACAGCATTAAAAAGGAGTTTTTCTTAGCTTGTTTCACAAGAACCCGTGACTTAGATCTCTGTTTAATATAAAGCCGTGCATTTGTTTCATACAAATACGCTGAAGAAATATTTCTATGTTTGTGATGAACGCCAGCCATTCGAGTACGCATCAAACGCACCTTCGTTTAACAATTTATAATAAACGTGCCTTTGAATACAGATTATAATTTCGAGAGATTATTCTTCTCCAACCAGTCTGCTACAAATTCTAGAGATTTTCCCTGGAAATAGGCAGTCTTCTCTACGTGGTTCGGCGCCATTGTGTCAACTGAGAAGTAATAAGCTAGTGACGTGCTTCACAAGAAAAACGAGAAGTTATTTTCGATTTGCCCAGCCCCCCTACCCTGGGACAAAACCGTTTCAGACAATTCCCCACCCCCGGCCCGAAGGGCTGGACTTGTCCCGGGGGTTGCCCGGGGGGATGGTAACAGGTAAAATTGAACCATGCATAATACAGCGTGTGTCTTCAAAAGCAACGAAAACACAAATGTGAAAAGAATACACAAGGAATCCATGGTTCTCACTGATGTAGTTGTCGCTTACCGGAGGATTAAAACAATAGAAAATTTCACCGTCAGGCCTAAAAGTGGGCGCTTACGGAGGTGGTCTCTTACGGGAGCTATAGTGAGTTGACTAGAGAAATTTAGGTGGTCGCCGTCAAGGGAGAGGGTCGCACAGGGAGGTTGACAGACGAATGAAAAAGAAATGCGAAAATCATTTTCCTTCGCCAGATATTTTCCGTCATGTCAAAAATCAAAACTCGCTAGGCCTGCTAAGTTTTTATCGTCACCAGGTGGAGAAACACCTTAAAATATTTCTTTTCACAAGTTTACAGCTCGATACCATCCTTTGTGTTTAAAACGCAGCGTCTTGAATTTTCGAAATTGCCGCTGACGTGGCATCAAGATGGCCTCGTGACAAAGCTGTTTCGTTTGGAGAAAGGTCTTTTCTGATGATTTTTGGCAGTTTGAACAGTTCAAGTATTAGGAGAGGTGTTAATGTTTATGTATAATAGCTCACGAGGGAAAATTGGTCGCTCTTATAGCAAAAGTGAGTTCCAGATATAGATGTTTTCATTGATTTCCGGCCGCTATGTTGGTATCCCTCGGAAGGACACCAATTTGGCGTCTGCATACTGAGCTCTATAAATTTGCGTGGAACGTTTTGGCAAATGTGTACCGCACAGACCTGAGACTTGGCGAAGTTGTTTATTTATTGATCTTTTGTAACATTTAAAATCCTGAGCTTCTGTTATTGAATGGTTTCCAATTTATTACCTTATTCCTACTTAATTTCGCGATTTTAGCGAGACAGTATTTCGCGGGGTTTTATTTTCCCGATTTCAATAGGCAAATATGAAAAAAGGGCAGAAAAAGTAGTTAAAAAGGGCAAGGATTTTTATTCGCGGGTCTTTAATTTCGCGATTTTTTTACAATCGCGAAAAACGCGAATTTAAGTACCAATAAGGAATTTGATAGCGTGACAGTGAAAACCGGCAATTGCATCTGACAAGTCAAAGAATCGCAGATAAATGCAGAACACCAAGGACTTTTTGTTCCAAAATATACAAATTTGGTGTCAAAATGATCGGTAGATAAAGGAGCCTATGTAGACTGGATCCCAGGCTTCCTAGATCTGTCTGTACATCTTAAAATTAAGTAAATCTGAATGAAGTATCCGCTAAACGGCAACGATGGTGCGGTCACTGAAGTCACAGTCCCCGCCATGGCTTCTATCGAGTATGGTATGGCATTTTCGAAGCCCGATTTACATGGATTTTTTTGTTTTGTTTTTGGACATATTTTGACATCAGTTTCGAAATAGACGGATAGCTGAATTATTTAAATCTGTGCTTATATCTGAAGAAAGTAACTCATAACTGTGTCACGTTTTCAGTTTTTTTTTCAATCTTGCCATTTTCGCGAAGATCTAGGTCAAATTTGGGGGCCTGGGGACGAAAATAAAAATAAGAAGCAAATTTGACCCAACCTTACCTACTGGATGCTTGATGGATGGCGAGTCTAACAATAGGTAGCCTGCGTCGCAGTCCTTTTGGGTTTTATGACCGCTTTAAAGATTTAATACCCATCATAAAAATGACTGGATCCGTCCGGCTAATAAAAGAAAAGTGACCTAGAAAAAGCCTTACTTTTTCAATTGAAACGTAAGTTAACCTATTTTGTTTAAAAAATTAAAAGAAATAAATCGAAAACATTTGTCATCCCACGTAAGTATTCAACTACTGTATATGTTATCGTTTGCTAGAAAGATTAAATTTCATCTTCGACTCTTTTGGTTGAAATCAGAGTATTGGCAAAATAATCATAAATCTCCTTTGATTTGTAACTCCCTCCTCCATGAACATTTCCTTTGTTTTGTAATAAATTGATAAAAATCTTTTGCCGTTATCGTCTAAGGGCACTAATTTTTTCATAAACAATGCAAAATTTCTTTGATGTTTTCTACTTTGACTCTACGTTTCCCTTTGTTCTGTCAAACTTGTCAAGGTTTAATTAATAAAACCTTTTTGCCTTTTATACTACTTAGGGAGCTACTAAACGTATCGTATGGACAACATATCTTAGTTTTACTTAAATAAACTAAACTGAGATACATAACGTAAGTCTACCTGCATGCTGTATATTCCTTGAAGAAAGCGAGGAAAATTACGTTATCTTGTTAAAGTCCAAATCACACAGCGCTGGGAAATTAATAGCAGAGATTGGGAAGGCAGAACAGGCATATGGGCCTATGGCCCCTGGCTTTCAAAAGTTATGGGCCATTTCTAAAAAGTATGGGCCATGGCAGTTATGGGATGGGCCAGAAGTTAAAGAAAAGAAATATTGGTATTTTAGTATGGGATGTAACTTTTGGTAGTGTGTATCATACAGTATCTTGCAGTTGACATTAAAATGAAAGAGTTTTATTCAGGTTTTACTTTAATCAATCAAACTCAACAGCTGTTCACTTTAGGTGAAGAGCAGTCAGTGCACTAAACTAATGAAGGTGTTCATATCCTTACTCTTACATAATCATGTTTCTTCTGTAAACTGATGACTGAGCAGACTTACTCTTGAAACTTATTTAATACATTGCTTACTCACTAGAGAACTGGAGAAACAATTCTGAGTGATAATCACTAACTCAACTATGAACTGTAACATTAGAAGTCGCAAAACTAGCGTAAAATCTGTATTATCCGAGGGCCAAAGTACACAAAATAAACAATCATGGCGGCCGATGAAAGAACCTCATTTGGAGGCTGAGTCCGAGCAGAGGTCTGGGGACGAATAAACGCACACGATAGATCCTCCACCAAAAACAAAGATAAATTAAAGTCGATGCAGTGACCGATATTTCGTTTTTTATTTATCATAACAGTAGAAATTACCCAAACAGAAACTATTGTTTTGGCTTTTGTTTCAGTATTGAGAACGGTATGCGAAACCTAGTGTATGGGGCTATACGGAAATCTTTCCCAATATTCTACATCTGACACACCATTATGCGGCTCGGGCGCATCTTGGGACCCGTAAGTACTTTTATAATACGCCATTTTCTTTGCTTATGCGCCATACGCGCATGGCGCACGTCCTTCCCAATCTCTGTAATAGATAAAATTAATTTCTAAAATTTTATGATCACTGTGAACGTTAAACAGTTTCAAATTAATAAAACAGGATACAGGGAAAGGACAATACACTTGCATGAAAAATAGGATATAAATACGTTTTTTTGAAATGATAAAAGATTATTGTAGAAGATAACTCTGTACTGTCATGAAAGCAAACCATGTACCACGAATATGTTTCAAGCATGTCAGAAAAAATTCAATATTTAACAGCGTGAAGAGCAATTAAGCATATAACTGCTTCCTAAATCATCCGGTTAATTTATCATTTTCGTTCAGTCTTAATAACAAACTGTTCTTTTGTGGCTGTTTAATAGAAAATGTGGCTTAATTCTCTCCGGAAATCTCACACTGTCTAGTTTTCATCCATTGAACGATTCTAAATTAAAATTCATTGACTGACACGTGTTGAAATCGATTCTTTTTAAGGACTAATTTTGCTTCAGACTTATGAGATGAGTTGTAGAATAGTGCGCAGATATTCAAACACAATAAATAAATATTGTCTCTCAGTTTAATTAAGTTTTAGCGAGCAAGGATGTCAGAATAGTATAAAATAACTGAGATCGACAACAAAGTGCTGTTGGGTTGACAACGAACAAGACGAAACGTACAAACGCATCTTAAAGCGTTGCACAGAATACAACCTGCTTCTCCGGTTAGGATAACACTTTTTAAGGTTAGAAACTGTTATTAAATGCTCGTTCAATTTAATGAACACGAAAAGCGTTTTCTAAGGATTTCTTCAGCTCTTACTAAGGTCTTTGTTCTTTTCATTTCGCCTTTTGCGTTTCGCTGTGAAATATCGTGTGTATATATTTATTTTGCTGTTCAGTTCAGCGATGAGAGGGTGAGTATTTCGTATTCAAACTCCGCATATTTTTTCCGCAAAATAAGTCGACACTAATGTGTCATCACATTATGAAGGATTTGTAGAAAATAAGTGATAGTTATTGACAATTTATACTTATTGAGATTCTGTTTTATACTGACTGAACCTAAACTGTGCTGCAAAGGGAAACGATTTTCATTGTTCCGTAACCACATGTGACCCTGATAGACTTGACAAGGCATATTTAAAAATGTCCTTTCTTTTCTCCATTGCTTTTTCAGATTTTCGCTTGAGATCTTCCTTGTCTTTGATGGATCGATGCCTATAAAATTCCGTAAAAGAAAACCTGATCTCTTACTCTGGTTTGGTCGTAAATTTGGGGAAGGAGGGGGGGGGGGGAGATCAAGAATCATATAATTCAATTAAAGTAAATAGTTATTTAAATGCTAGACTGTCTTGTTACAACAGGTTTAATTTTGCTGCAAATCGGCAAAGTGGGGCTTCAAAAAAGTTTCTTAGTCTCTTTTATCGTTAGGGAAGTTTCACATAAAAGTTCTTGAGACTCTAGTGGGAGCCTTTTAAGCGGAGGCTTAAACTAAAAGTTTTCCCGTTTTCCTTTTCAGATGAAGATTCTCTGCACCGCAATCGTCTTTCTTCTCGTTCTAACACAGTCTTTGGCGCGTTCTGCTCCGCAAGTGGAACGGAAACCCAGGAAAAAAGGCGCTTTCGTGATTAAGCGATTTGTCCCTCAAGCAGAGCACCCTGGTAAAAGGAGCGTTAGGGACAACATGTTTGATGCTCATGTGCAACCAGAACAAGACCAGGATGCCTGTATGTGGAGGTGCCAAGACTGGTGCAAAAATAGATGCAGAAATTCTGACAACGAGGAGTGCCTCGACGGATGCCTTGGCATTTATGGGTGGTGCATGAGAAAGTGCCGAAATGGCGACCTTGATCGGCCAGGCGGGGAGGAAGAGGAAGAAGAAGAAGAGGAAGAGTAGGATAAATCAAGAGCAATTTACATCTTAACAACGTCGTAAAACCTAAATGTTTGTTATTTCGTAGAGAATGTCTGTTCCACGTTAACCACGACGTATCTAACTTTTGCGAGTCACAGATCAGGAGTCACGGGTCGCAGGTCATAAGTCACGGGTGACCGGTCACGGGAAGCGAAGTCATAATCCGCCGATCAATTCGAAAGTTCAACATCCCCCCCCGGGCAACCCCCCCGGGCATTTGAACTTTTGAAGATTGGCTTGTTCAAATTCCCCCCCCCCCCCCTCGGGGCAAAAAAGCCGTTCAAATGCCCTACCAATTAGTACTGAAATACCTCTCCTCAAAGACAAATTTCGTCTTCAATCAAACACTTTACACGCCTTTCAGAGAGAGATATACCGTAATGACACCTTCAAACTTCTTTTAAAGACCCTTTTGAAAGAGTTATTCACTAACCTAGACGAAATTCTATCTTGTCGATCCGTCAAACCCTGCAAAAACCGAAAAAAACTCACGGGCATATTACGTCAGAACAAGAGATAAATCCGTTCAAATTCCCCCCTCCCCGGGCACGATGCACAGTCAAATGCCCGGGGTATGCCCGGGGGGGTATGTTGAAGTTTCGAATTGATCGGCGAATAAGTCACAGGTGACCAGTTACGGTTGTTGGTCACGAGCCAATGTCGTGATGGTGATTCCTTTCTACCCCTAAGAAAATTTGCACGAATGTTTGTTCGACCTTTGAAAAGTTTTGTGTTCCGTGACTCGCAAAACCTTAATAGATCACGCCCAGGTTAACAGGAATGATTTACCCTTTAATTTCATTTCATGTAGGTTACGATGATTAACTTTGATATTTTCTCAGCGATAGCTCTTTGCTGTTAGGTCGTTATTTGTTCTTTTGTAAAAGAAAAATAAACTTCTATGAGCACTCTATTTTTCCAAGTAATGTTGCAGACGCAAACTGGCCCGTGTCCCTGTTTCCACTACACAGCGGAGTCACAATCTCGTTCCCAGGCCCTTTCTCTTTGCCGCACTCAAATTAAGCCCAAAGATGGCTCTAAGCGCTAATGCACATGTTTCTTACGTCACTGGAAAAACTAGTTACCGGGGTCTTCGCGATGAGATGATAATAATGTGTAGACTAGCTGTGCAGCACTTTCAACTAGTAAGTATATGTAATCGCATGAGGCCGAGTAGAATTAAGGATAATTTTCACGCGTATTTTCAAAGTTTTCACAAAATTGCCCGAGTCGCGATTACATATACTTACTAGTTCAAAGTGCTGCGCAGCTAGATTACAAAATGTTATCAAAAGAGGGCAAATTGTGAAAACTTTGAAAATACAAGTGAAAATTTATCCTTAATTCTACGAGGACTCAATGCGATTACTTGTTTATAACACAGAGGGCAAAATTTTCTGAAAACTTTTCATGGACGTCGAAACACAATCCGCAGACGGCCCTCAGAATAAACAATTCTCCACACTGGCGAGCAGTTTATTAAACTGCTGCTCAGCGTCCAGAACTAAAAGAACCTATCTTTTATGCATATGTTCATCTTTTGAGATAATTACAATTCTAGTTCATTGACAAACTCACACTCAAGCTAAGTAATTTTATTTATCTGAGTTGCAAAGCGTCCTCTCGCACGCTGAATTAACCAAGGTTTTCGGTAGTTTTAAAACAAATAACCATTTACTGTTTCCCGTAAAACATTCAGGTTCACCTTCTGGAATTTCTCTTCAAGCTATCACCCGATTTCCATACCATTTTTTCCAACAACTCGGTTAAATTTAAACTCTAAAACGATATTTTTGTGTTGAGCAACTTGAAATCCAATTCAAAATCTGCTTTTCGTTTCAAGACGCTTACAAAATGCAAATAACGCGCTCTCGCGCTCAGCCAATCAAATGCGCGTATTTTAGACGCTTGGCCAATAAGGAGTCAGTAATTTTGCTCTCTTGGAAAGAAAATTAAGAAAAAATGCCTTCTGTCTCAACCAATCAGTAATTTTGCCCTCTATGTTATAAGTCTAGTAATGTAGTCACAAATTGGTTAGACTATATACTCATTCAGTGTGTAAAAAAAATCTGTCTAGTATTTTTACACCGTGAAGAAGGCATTACTGCCAAAACGTCGGTGTCAGTGTCATTATATGACAATCTAGTCTAACCAATTTCTGACTATATTTCTACAGCGAGGTCTTGGCACTTGGGTTTAAAACAATTCTTCCCTTGTTCCGGCCCAAACAAAAACTGCCCTCAGCTGAATTTCGCAAAGAAAATAAATCCAGCCGTCTAGAAACGCAAAGAAAACTCTCAGCTATCAAACTCCGAGGATGACTTTTTGCTTTGTTTTTCTAAGTGGAAGCTTACTGGAAATGGCCGCCATTTTGAACATCCCGTGTTTGACACCGCTGACCAGGTCGAGCGTAGCACCATCCTGTCACTAAATCATGAGAAGCGCCTTCAATAAAGAGGGAATGTTCATAGTCTGACTCACGTAGTGTGCTTTTAACGTTTGAGCCTGCGCCTGAAAATTAACTGTCTGACCATTCAAATGGAATATGTCTTTGAGTATTTTACCAAATAGAAGATAGCAGTTTTCTCGACTGTTACATTTGGGCGCTTATGAGTGTCTTACTTAAGTGTTAAACATTAATTTCGGTTGCAATTTTATAGGAGGTTACACTGAGCGCGTAGGGCTAAGGCAAAACGTGGTTTTAAGAATTTTTTTCTGGGGGAAGGAGAGGGGGAGGGGACGGTCTAATCACAGGTAAGGTATACCGCGATTCACTGATCATGTCACTTATTATTAATATAGTACCTGTTGTTGTATTGAAAGAAGTGTCAAGCCAATTAGATCTTTATTCGTCCTTAAATCTACTACCGATAGCGCATCCCTGACACAAAGGTTGAACGATTTAACGTCAATTTCGGTGAAATTACGATCGAATTATCATTGTTATTTTTTGGGTGCGAAAGGTTCCCTAACAGCCTGAAAAGCAAGGTATGTACATTCTTTTTTTATTTCAATCTCTTGTTGTTATTTTTCCTGTCATGTTCTTTCAATGTTTCGGTAAATGTTGACAGCGACACCCCAATACAAACAAATATCACCTGTACAGTAGCTGTAGTACTAATTTGTTATGGCGTTACATAGAAATGAAAGAATATAAAGGAACTGATATCCGAGTTTCCTTTTGATATCGTTGAATGGTGTGACAAGCAAAAACACTTTTCGTGATAAAGCTACCGTAGACCACCATCCTATTTGGGTAGGGGTAGAAGGGGTTAGTAATACTAGGTGCCACATGTTCTGGGCTACCCACCTTTTTTGTTTTTTACTTTTTTTCTTATTTATCTATCTATCCCTCTATCTACTTAAGTAAACTGTCACGAATTCTAGCTGGAGATTAACATAAATAATTATTGCAGAGTCACGCAAATAGTTTAGCTCGAATTGAGTCCGAACTTATTCCGACAATTCTTTAGGACGAAAAACTGTTTGTCAAGGTCTTTCGGGACAATACAGTGTTTGACACTATAGTGCTTGCCAGTAGATGACGATTGGTTTTTGTGCTCATGCGGGCGCTCGTGTAAAATGCCCGAGTGTGTACCCTACACAATTTTAGAACTTGCATCACAAACGTCACATTGAAATTTGTAAACTACACACTGCTGGTTTACAACAGGCGGTCTTTTTCTCCTCCACTTTAAGTTCGTTTTGGATCTTGTTGCTAACGAAAACAGGTTGAATGACTGTGTGAGTCGTCTGGCTTAGGTCTTTGAGTTGTTTGCGCATGAAATCTGCCGAGACCTGGTCTTTGAAGGGTAGGACTATTCGAACTGTTGGGCTATCTCCAGTTGCAGGTATTGGTTGCTGGTCTTCGGCCTTTGAAGCAACAAAAACCTTGGTGGTAGTATTGACAAGTTGTTGCGGATATTTCAGCCGGGAGAAGATTACTCTCAATCGGTCACATTCTTCAGAAAAAATACGACCAACAAGACGCTAAGCGATGCGCTCGATCACGGCGATTGGGCGATTAGGAACGAGAGGGACTCGACGACTTTCTTAGGCAATTTAAAGCTAAACTTCATCAGCAATACAGCGAGCAAATAAACTATTCTTTTATTTAGTTTTTGTTTAATTTGGTTTACCTTTTGGTTTTATCAGGTGAAAATCTATGTATCTTGTATCTTTCAGATGATTCACGGCACTTTCAGGAAAGATTTACTCTTTTGGGTAACAGCTCTGACAGTTCTTCTTAACTTGAGTTATATCACCGCTGTTAAACGCCATGGGCCTCCAAGCACAATAGATGTGTGTCCAGCAATATGTCAGAGCACGGTCATGATTCCATGCAGCAGGAAATGTCGGAAAGGACCCCCGCATAAGCTCGTCGCGTGTCAAATGGAATGCAACAAGAAATATGATAAATGCGTCGATGACTGCCACAAAAATATTCTGAAAAGTGACACCAAGAAGATGCTTTAAAAGTAAAAGACACCGATAAATTTAACGACTCTGGCATCATCGATCACTTTCACTCCTGCGGTGGGGTTTTCCAGTGTGAGGTTTTACACTCTGCATATATACCTGATTGACAAAACGTTGTCGGGTGCAAAGTATAACCGTGAACGATGCGACACGATGGAATTCTGGGAAGACAGCACTGAAATGCTTGCTACTCAGTTCCATACATTGATATTTAAATATTTTCGTTCCTAACAAGGTTTTGGAGTGGATTTGAGTATCCTGTGTTTATATTATCTCCACTGTGCCTGGGAACAGAAGCAAGTTTTCCTGCCTTTCAGAAAACCATTGGGTGGCACTGTTCATAGTACATGCTTTTTACACGACAACGTTTTTTCAATTAGGTATATACAGTGAAAAAGAATGCAAAACTACACTAAAAAGGACGTAAAAGGTAAAATTTATATACATGAAAGACTCTATAAAAAGTAAACTCTGTAGAAGAGGTTTTTTAAGACAAGAAACTCATTTTATGACAAAAGAGAGAATGCTATCCTGGTGACAAGGTTTCTGTCGTACGCGTTCGTGGCGCGTAGCTGCATGAGTCTGCCATAAAAACTTATGTTATCATCGGCGTTGAGCCTGAACAATGTACTTCAATACTGTTCGCGGTATGTTACTATGTACTTTTTGTTAACCCCATCGAGCAATTAGGAACATCTAAACAGAAAACAAAACCACCAGATATCACATAACAAGCATATATTATATCATAATTTGTCCTGGACAAAATATAAGCATTTTAGCCCGTGTAGTTGCCGTCTTCCTTTTAATCAAGTTGAATCCTTCAGGTGGATTTAGCCGCACCGTCACAAGTTTCCGACAAATGATCTGCAAAAAACATTAATCACTTGAAATAAGAAAAAAATGTATGATGGAAAACGGGCAGGGGAATGCTCTTTGCAATCTTAAATTGAAAGCAAAACTCACTAATAGCTGGTGCATCAGTGGGTACAACACAGATCTTCCTCCTCGGTGTCTACGGAAAGAAAACAGGCAGTTAGCCAGAGCCCATGTGCCTATTGACCAGCGGTCTGACAAGAGGGTACGCAAGTTCATTAAGTCGACTGTCCAGTAAGTCTTAACAGTAAGTCTGTTACTTTAATAGCATGTGCTTTGACGAAAACCGTGGGCTCATACAAGGGGAGTCTATTAAGACCTAATTGATACTTCAGAAAATTTTGCCACGTAGATGAAGCAGAAAATTCTACAACTTTAAGACATACAAAAGTTTTAGAACCTTTCCTATCGGAATTTCATTTCTATGTTATTTCTTTTCCAGAATATCCGGGTTTTTTTTAAGTAAAATAAGTGACGCCAAAATTTTTGGAATTTTCAACTCTTCTCTTGGATAACTTTCTTTCTAACGGACTTCTCCAAGAAACTTTCAGTATGTTTAGTAAAACAAACACCCAGAGATCGCTTACTAGCAAGTTTCCCCATCAAAAAATTTAACAACAACAGCAACAACAAAAACGCCGGGTGTTGGTAAGTTGGTGGGCTCGATTACCAGCCTCTGTTCCGGGAGATGAGCCTGCGCTTGAACGTCTCTTCTGTGGGAGGGATGTCCCGGACCAGAGAGAGAGGCGGAAATCGACCCTAGGTGTTGCCTGACCTTACGTTCGGTGTCATCTTCTTCAGTTTGTTTTTGTTTTTGCCTCTGATTTCGTGTTCGCTTCTGCTTGTCCATGCTTATTTCTTCAGTTTTAGTTTCGTCCTCTGGTATAAAACTTCCAGCGACACCACGATTAAAACGACCTACGACGAAAAAGGCATCAGCTGGTTTTCAAGTTTTGTTGTTGTTAAGTTCGATTAAGTATTAGATACATTAAATCTATTAGCACAGTTACCTCTGGGCGTCGTTTACACGTATCCTTTTTCAAACGATTTTTCTTTGAAAAAGGATTTCTTTACATATAGTTAGGCCTCCTTTCCACACATACACGAAGGAAAATGGTTGACAAAAAGTCTGTAAACAAGGATTTGCAAAAACGCTGTCCAAAGTCAAGGACATTGTGAAAACGAATTTAACCGGTAACATGAGGACAGCAAAAACAGATGAATTTTATTGTACCAACTGCGTTTTCGTTCACATATAAGAGGTTTACAATAAGAATAAATTATAAAGTTATAAAGTCACTCGCTATTCCATTTTCGATGAATATGGATTTTTTGAAGTAAAATTGATTGAAGCAAATACCTTTGGAGGAAGCCCGTAAATCTTAACCAAAACTTACGAGTGAAAATGGGTTCACTCACAAATTTCGACCAATTTCTGCAGCTTCAATTTAGGATTAGTCCAAGTAAAAGAGAAATAACTTGAAATTTGTCTGTCAGTTTCTCAGTGTTTTGGTATGTGACCAAGAGATGTGACGCAACTGTCCGAACATAGCGTTACTGAATACTCCGCGTGACAGGCTCATCTAGGATAGCTTGACTTAGCCTCTGTTAAGCTCATACTTTTCATTGTTTTTGTCTTGTCATAAACGTAAGCTGGTGTATCTCTGCGTGACAAGGCAGCACTCCTCGCACTCCCAGGGCGGTTTGGCTGCAAATATCAAATGAAATGCTTGGTATCAGAAACAAAATATTTATTTCAAAAGGTACCAATTCATTGAGTGAATTCTGAGGGTCGGTGTTATGGTCCAGACTCTCGAACCAGTGCCACACTCTCTGCTTTTAACTGAAATGTTCAGACTTTTATAAGAACTAGTAAGATGCTTTATTAATCAGTTTACTTCAAATACTCTCTGAACAATCTCGGTGAAAGGAGCTTTTTTTTTGTGTAAAAGAGATCATTTTCACCTAGACGGAAATATCTGTCGATATTAATTTTTACCTCGCATTTTGCTGAGAAACAAGCCATGTCCCTTACACGCTTTGCCTCACGACGCTGCTTGGCAAGATTTGCGGGCTCAGCCTCTTCTGATTCTTCAACAGACTCGTTGATTGCGAGTTCAGCAAGTGTGCTTCTGAGGTGTCCTGGGATAGTATAGAATTAATTTAACTCTTAACTTTACAACCCTGTACCTACTGCGTCGATTAAGGAAACGCGAAATCTGAAGTTCAAGATTCAACCAACGTCTGGGTTTCTCACTTCTGTCAGTCATCGTAGGGGAAGTCTTAGATAACAAAGAAGTTTATCCGACAGGTTCAAAAGCTCCCCAACCTCGTTCCCAGGACTTTTTCCCTTTTTAAATTTGAAAAAAAAGGAAAGTCCTGGGAACGAGGTTACTCTGATTGGTGGACTTTGGTTCACGAGAAATTAGGTTTATCACTTAACAACAGTTTGCTGAAAAGAAATTGGTAAGGCTGAAGTTTCTCTCTGACGAAGGGCTAACGCTCAAAACGTCAGCTTTCAATTTCTCTACGGTGGCCAATTTACCTTATCAACTCAGTTGTTACTGAATCCCAATTTTCGTGTTTCACTTTCCCACTGATGCAGCGCCACCTTTTCTTAGAAACTAACTCCTCTGTTCATTGCGTCTATTTTTGTTCCCACGGTCCGTGTATCGCCATAATGATCATCGACGGTAGTAGAAAAAATGCAATGGTTAGTAGCCTGTGTAGCAAGCGTTTCCGTATAGGTTTTTCCGCCCGTTCGAGGCATATTTCTCTTATTGGCGGGGCAAAAATTGGGGCGAACGCAACACTGATGAAAGGAGCGGAGAGGGGGAGCAGAGGCACTTTTTTGCGCTCGCCCCAATTTTAGCGCGTCCAAAAAGCGAAAAATGCTTTAAAACTGCGGAAAGCCCTACGGAAAGGCTTGCTACTCAGGCTAAATGGTTACATTTACTGAGTGCGCGTATTCACACTGAAAGAAGCGTTGTCACAGCAAGGGTTAAGAAACGATTGTTTGTTTTCTATTTACCTGACCATTGCGAAGAAGACGTCATAGGAACGTGTCCTGGAGTGTCTCTTCGGTGATGAAACATCCTTTCCATTGGCAAACGGTTTAAACGACCTGTTGGCCTCAAATCTACCTGGTACGAAAAAAAAAAGGTTCTCAGTACGTACATGTGGCTTATGTGTTTTTTAGTAAATCATTGGATAAGCAGTGGTGTATTATTGTCATTCAAAACCATTGTTGTAGTAAGACCCTGGCAAAGATTATCTGACACACACCAATTTTATTCTTAACAGTACCTCTCTCCCATAATGCATTGAAGGGCGAGAGCGAAGCATACGCGCGTCCTAGTCGACGCGCGCGTTTTTCACTACTAGAGAGAAGATTCGTAGAGAAAAAGCATTTTTTCAATCACTATTTGATTATTTGATGAAATTCAAAAATAATCGTATCTCAATAACAGCAACTGATTAAGTTTTTTTACCAAAAAAATTCTTTGTATCTTCTACTACTACTACTACTTCTACTGTAACCTTATATTTACCTCAGTTAACTAGTTTCTGTTTGCCAATTATTCCACAGGTAACCAAAGCGTAATATGAGAGTTTGTATGGAGCTGAAATTCGATCGAAAATAATCGGCGGTTTTCCGCCGAAAATACATTAAAATCGAAATAAAGTTTAAAATACCTTACCTGTTGTGTGTTTGCTGTGTTTTTATCGCTTTTCTGAGCTTCCGGAGGCCGTTTTGGGCGATTTTCTGCTTAACGGTCGATGCGACGGCATGTCACGTACTAAAGAGAGCTAAAGGTAGGAAAACGGGAATTCAAAAATTGCCAACCGACATTCGAGGTCCCGATCAAAATACCCGCTAAAAATCGATTCAATCTAAAGTCAGCGCTTTAAAACCACAACGCATTTCAAAAAGGATAAATCTCCTACCTTTCTATGTGATTCAATCGTCAATTAGTTTATCTCTCGAAGTACAGCCCTGCATTAAAAACGAACTAACTTTTCGAAATCGCCGCCATCACAGGCTTGTAAGGAAAAGAGGGTCAAAACTAACGGTCAAGCCTGCGACAAAGCGCCAAATTTCGCTCCACCGGGGGACGACTTGAGTGACTTCTAAGTCGCCAAATGCCAAACTCACCCTCTCTCCGGTAAGTCAAGTTTTATACCTGAGTGCGACCCGCGCGCGATTTCCCGCCGAAATTTGAGCGGTACAACACTTGATTTACCGGAGAGGGGGTGAGTTTCGCATTTGGCGACACAGAAGTCACTCATGTCGTCCCCCGGTGGAGCGAAATTTGGCGCTTTGTCCCAGGCTTGACCGTTAGTTTTGACCCTCTTTTCCTTACAAGCCTGATGGCGGCGATTTCGAAAAGTTAGTTCGTTTTTAATGCAGGGCTGTACTTCGAGAGATAAACTAATTGACGATTGAATCACATAGAAAGGTAGGAGATTTATCCTTTTTGAAATGTGTTGTGGTTTTAAAGCGCTGACTTTAGATTGAATCGATTTTTAGCGGGTATTTTGATCGGGACCTCGAATGTCGGTTGGCAATTTTGAATTCCCGTTTTCCTACCTTTAGCTCTCTTTAGAACGTGACATGCCGTCGCATCGACCATTAAGCAGAAAATCGCCCAAAACGGCCTCCGGAAGCTCGGAAAAGCGATAAAAACACAGCAAACACACAACAGGTAAGGTTTTTCAAACTTTATTTCGATTTTAATGTATTTTCGGCGGAAAACCGCCGATTATTTTCGATCGAATTTCAGCTCCATACAAACTCTCATATTACGCTCTGGTTACCTGTGATTATTCTTTTGAAATATGCCGGAAAATTCATGATGTGGTAAACACATTACTGTTGTGGTTTCGGTAAGAAATGACTTCATTTTATCTAGTAGCTCTTCTCTGTTTCGTAAAACTTAAATTTGCGTCCAAAATTTTTTTCGTACGCGGTGGCGATGGACATCAATAAAAAAAATTAACACCCTATGAGTAGAGTTACCTTCTTGTTGAATAACATCACAATTCTAAGCACCATTCTATCGCTATTTTTTTGTTTTGTTGTTGTTGTTGTTGTAAATCGCCTGCTCATCGTGTGCATTTTACGGCGTTATTGCAACCTGGATTTTATTCGGCATCGCCAGAAATTATTTTTTAAATGTTACCGTTCGGAAACCAAGACGCGTAAAATCCAACTTATATTATTGTTTTTGTTTGTTTGTTATGGAAGGGAAGATATGAATATAACCGTTATAATTTTTGTGCGAATATAATGAACAAGCCTTAACTCTCGAACACATTTTCTCATACCATTTTCTCACAGGCATAATGATTTACACACATACAAAACGGAACAAAAGATGATTTGAAAGGACACCATTACTTAATGGCACGAAACAATATCCGAAAGCAAACCAAAAACACGCTCACCGTTATGAAAGTTCTGAGTCCTCTTTCAGTGAACGGATTCAAACGGCCATGTATATTACTGGAAGAAAAAATGCATAATAATTCACTTCAGAGTTTTTGATCTTTTCAAGAACAGAAAACTAAGAGGTTACAAACATTACTGGAGGAGGAGAATTACACCTACCGTACCTTTCCACGTTGAGAGTTTGAGATCTTTTCCAGTAAAAGTAAACCGTATTCACGGTTAACAAAATGCGCAGCATTTCTTGCTTCCTCACGTCCAAAGGGAGGACTGCTTGGCGATTGGTGCGGTTTCTGAATGTTTTAAGGCCGCGATCTCAAAACTGAATAATTTGCAGATCAATTAATTAACTAATTAATTGTTACTGCTAATTAAATTAGAACGACGACGGCAAAGGTGTAAAACCCACAGGAACGCAGTATAAACAGAATCGATGCACAACATAAACACGGTTTGAGAAAAATTAATGTGAATGTTATTCTTGAATTGCACTGAACAGGTCCAATTTCAATTGATGGCTGTTCGACGGATTTGATGTGGTTTATATCATCGGCAATGCTTTTGTTTCCGTTTATTTCATTCTTTCTTTCTTTCTTTCTTTCTTTCTTTATTTAAAATAGTAATGTGCACAGTAAGATCTTTACAAAGTACTAATGTTACTATATTGGCCTTTATTAACTTTATAATAATGCCAGTCCGCAGTACTAGTGCTGAGTACTTTCCACGAGACAGCCGTCAAGAAGGCTTGGGTCCAACAAAACTGTTGGTAGGTACTGCACATGCTCCAGAGAACAAACGTGTTTAGCCTGGACCGAGAGCCCTTTTCTTTCTCCTCCACTACACTCGAATTTTGGGAGGCGCCCATTACACAAAACGTTTACCCTAAGTCGGACCACATATAAGCATTTATTAAAAATTTAGGAGCAAACCCACAGTCTGTACGACGTCACTTCAGACAAACACCAACCTTGACTATGTTGTAGCTCATGGCCTCCACGTGGTGGCCTTTGATAAGATATAAATCTTGCAATTTCATACTGAATTTATCAATTTCCTTGCGTTCTAAGGCCTATATAATTTATCTATAAATACGTACCGGAAAGGTCCAGTTTTCGCATTCCTTCGCCTGCTGAAACGGCAATGTGCACACGTCAGTATTCCGAGTGAAAACATGTCAAACGAGTTGCAGAATGCAAATTTGAGAACTTCTTCTGATTGGACAATTCTCTTTGTGGGCAAGCGTGCTAATAGCACATCACGTGAGTGTCTGTGGCAGTACAGCACGTTGTGACGCGGCAAAAAAGAACGTCACAAAACAATAGGCTTTAATGAGCAATTCAATGACTCTACACGCGCGTTATACATTTAAGTCCATATTTCTTGGCCGTCCTCTGCAAAACAACAACGTGAAATTACCATTTTTTTAGGTTTTACGGAGAACGAGAACACAGGACGGTAAATTTTTCTTTCTCTTCCTGAATTTCAGCGCCCTCTCTACGAATTCAGCCACGGGGTACCCAGACGATATGTTTGTGTTTAACCGTTTGTAATAATTATAGTAAATGTATGGGATTTACCGTAAATTTCATGCTATCGCGACGTATCGCTAAATATATGAATGGATCAATGTTAGTAAACGTTAGATTGACTCGCCTGTGGTGTGTTGTCGTCCCTTTGCCTCTGAAATGATATTTAAGAGCGACTTCCCACAAATATCCGGCCTAACAGTGGCACTGAGTGGAAAAATGGATTTCGCTAATATTTTGCTCATAGATAGGCCCTATTGAGAAACTAAACGGGGTGTAGTTAGTTTTTCCAAATACGGCTTCCTTTCGTGAAAATTCGAGAAAAACCGTTTTGCCCGAGTTGAGCTCAAAATCCACTTCCGGTGAGACGCAATTTTCCCAAAATTTGATCGGTTCGCATATCAAACTGGAACTAGATACGAAACTTCAAATAACATGTGTGGTTTTCCTAAGTCTTTTTGTACTGATTAACAAGGAAATTTGTAAAATCTAAGCTACTTTTATGCCCGAAACAGATTTACAAAAATACGCTATAATTGAGAGTTTTTTGCAACCAAATTTTAACTCTTAAATATGGCAAATTTTGACTATGGGCGATAACATAGAATTTCATAAAATGACTTTCTGTGGCTTGTTTATATACTGCTTTATTAGAATATGAAAAGAAATCCTTGGGCAAATCGTTTAAAGTTACCCGCAGGGCCTCGAGTTCAACCCCTAGTTTGTCGAAAATATGGCTTTCGCATTGTAAACAATTGCGTGACACCGCAAGTCACCGAGACTTACGACAGCGTAAAGGAACACCAGAAAAATAATTTAGAGACAGAAATGTGAAAACATGTAGGTAGAATTTCGCTAGAGAGGCATTTCTTATCTTTTGGCTTTTTTCCTCTTGCCTCTTCTTCTCAGTTTTCCGATACTTGTAATTATATGTTTGTTTGGCGACGGCGAGTTTGAGAAGTATAATTGGGATTATTGACCTGTGCTAAAAGGAACTGCATGCCACTGTCAATCAAAAGCGACCTTTCGGAAATCAATACGATTTACCAGTAGTAAACATGTTTGTTTTACATTATTTGCTTGCTAGACGAACGCAGACACTCTAAATAAGAGTTGCGTGACCTATAGTATTGTGAGCCGGTCACCGGAAGTGTCACTGGAGAATGTCTGAAACAGCCGCAGTTGGCTGTCTTGATAGACGGGAAAATTGCAGCTAAACACAATATCGAGGGTAGAATAAACATGACTATAGTACTTGATGAACTAGTTTCAATTTTACTGAACTGATTTCAAAACGTTTTTTATGCGTTCAGCCTCCTAAGGAATGTTTTACTCAGTCTAAATAATGAATTTAAACTGATGTCACATTGGGCTCTTCGCCGATTAAGTTCCCGTTTAATCATTTAAAAACCTTACAATTTACCTGGTCACTGACACCTGACCAAAACAAAAGAAAAAAAGGCGCTGGCCAGTCCTCAGTGTCTTAGCAATAAAAGTCAAGAAGAAGTAATTCTGGCACATTCTCTTGTGCATTTCAAAAGCTTGTGTAACACAAGCTAAATGGGACTGGCGCTAAAAAATGTCACTGGAGAACGTCTAAAACGCCCGCAGTTCACTTTCTTCTATATGTTCTTAACGGAATGTTTTAGACTGGGCTAGCTCATTGTGATAGGCAGGGAAAATTACAGCTTAACGCAATATCGGGGGTAGAATGAAAATTATTTTTGGTCAGCTTGACTAACTAGTGTCAATTTTAACTGATTTTAAAATCACAACATGCCTTTTTGATGCGTTGAACCTTCGCCTCTTGCTTCCGCGTGTAGGATGTACCCACAAAAGAAGACACCCTGAAAGAAGCTTTTACTTAGTCCAAACAATGCTTCATAATCATTTACACTAGCGTCATTTTAGGTTCTCTGTGGACTTTGTGAGGTTCCCGTTTGCGGATCTAGGATTTTTCAAGCTTAAACAACCCCACAGACGGGGGTGGCACACCTCCCCCCAACCCCTTCCCCGCTGGATGCGCTCCTGCGTTAAATCATTAACGTCTTATCCATTTCCATGGTCGTTGACACCTAACTAAAAAAAAATTTGCTGGCACAGCATTTCTTTAACTGTAGTTTCTTAGCGATGTTTAGTCAAGAAAGAGCAATTCTTGCATATTTTCTTTTGCATTCTCCATGCTTACGGTAATGTAACAAAATCAAACACATGTTTTTGCTCGGGATGGCAGTGGCGCTGGTCGTGCAAGAAATGACAATTGGTTATGTGTGCTCAAATTTAGTGTTAGACTTTGCATGATATCTCTCAAGTTAGGTAGCACTGTACATCTACACTTTTAACCTCAAATCATCACTATTATCACTGGGCAAACTGAGAGTGCACACCGCTGACCAATCCCGGCAGGCACCTCCTTTAGGAATTGACTCAATATGCAAAACGAAAGTGCACTTTTGAGAAAACCTTGCGTTTTTTAGCCAAACCACTTTGAAAAATTTCAGTGCTAAGTGACGACTACATTTGAAGGGTGTGGTTCCCAGAAGCACCACCCCGTCGTTGCAATCTTATTTTCAGAGGCTGTGTTGATTTTGGACAACACCATGGAAGCTATAACGCCGGTTTTCTTTTGAAGCCATTCTTCCATGATTTACACTTAACCAGGAGCAAATTTAACCAAGATTTCTCTCCTCTTTTTGTAAAGTGTTTTTCCTCCTTATTTGAAGCAACAGTTGGAAGGTTTGTAAAATCAAACTATGAGATAGAAAGAAATAGAAGTCTCCGGGAGTGCTTCTTTTGCAATAGGCCAAACAATAGCTCTGGTCACCTTTGGGAACAAAACTAATTGTTTAACCAACAACGGACTCTGAAAAAAGTCAGTTTCGCTTGCTTCCCTCATCTTAGTAAAGAGTTAAATCGAGCTATCCTCAACTTCCGCTTCCAATGAGGGTTCGAGATTCCAGCGCCACTTTAATAAGGCCATTTGACACTCACTACGTCGAATGATAACAATGAGCAAACGAAAGCACATTTCTTTGAGTAGTAATGTAGGCTCGTATGGAGAATTGAGCCTCGTTTTGATGTAAGGATGACGTCATGACCGGAACCGGAAGTCACGTGTTTTTAAGAGGGGAAACCGCTGACCAGTAAGAAAAAAGGGGATCGCAGGCTCATGGAACCGGAAGTCACGTGATTTGGAAGGGGAAACCGCTGGCGAGTAGGAAAAATGGATCGTGGGCTCAAGGGGAAGTAAAACTGCTGAGAAAACGTGGGCTCAAAGTCCAAAGTCCAATGTTGGGAACGGGGGTGACCCAGATATGGATATGGCACATCAAGCAAAAGGCATGTGGGAAAGAAAAAATATTTTAATGTGGCTTGCAGAGGATGAGTGTTCCTTTGAGTTCCTTTTGATAATATGAGTATTCCTTTGAGTTCCTTTTAAATAATATGAGTATTCCTTTGAGTTCCTTTTGATAATATGAGTATTCCTTTGAGTTCCTTTTAAATAATATGAGTATTCCTTTGAGTTCCTTTTGATAATATGAGTATTCCTTTTGATAATATGAGTATTCCTTTGAGTTCCTTTTAATAATATGAGTATTCCATGATGAGTATTCCTTTTGATATGGGTTGAGTGTTCCATTTGAACCCCAGTATAAATGTTACAAACTGGTCTACGACAAACGAGTCGTGGATCCGCACATGCAGAATGAAGCCAGGGATTGAAGGTGACGTCATGGGCTCGGTCAAGATGATGTCATTGATGGCTCCCAAGCCAGTCAGCAAGCAAGCATTTCAAGTGGCAATCACAGATGATGACGATAGCGATGCACAGGCGATGTGGCAAATGAACGTCAAGGTGACTTCATGGGCTCTCTCTCCCTCACTGGTATCCATAAGGGTAGGTCTGGAAGGTGACAGGATTTACGACTCTCTTGTCGTATACGAGTTGATAACGTTTGTATTCGGGGAAGGTGTACAGTTGGTAGTGTTGGGGATCGCGCACAATTTGGTGGGTCTTGATGACCTGGGTTTGGCGTGGACGTAGAAGGGGCTTCTGGATTTCGTCCAGGACATTCTGACGCATGATGTTGTAATTCAATTGGGTTTTGCCTTCGCTGTTAAGGCGGAAACCTCGCACCTTGCACTCGACGTGACCCTTTTGGGTTTGGTACCCGTAGTTCTTGGGACCCGCAGACACAAATTCCACAATGAAATCGTCAGGGTCCAATTCACTCGTAAACTCGCCGAGGTAATCACCCAAGACCGGGGTTGATTGATTCTCGTCTGTCCAATAGATGACGGAGTCGGTGTCGTAGTAGAGGACACGTTCCCCCAGCTGTTCCAGGGCGGCATACAGTCGGAGCCGGGCCCAACAGGTAGTGAAACACGCCACAAAAATGTTCAGGTTAGGTGACACGGGGATGTCTTCGTCTTGGTACTGGTAATGCACCTCCACTAATTGGTCATTGATAACTGATACGTGACGTACCTCCAAAGTACTGGTATCTAGAAAACGGTGGAAGGCTTGAGGGTCATCAAATGTTTGGACTTGGGTCTTGTTCAGACGTTGTCCAAACTTGCCCCACATGGAATTGAGCATCATTTTAGCGAGGGTACGCAACCCCGGATTCTTCTTAATCTTGTCGTACTCCAATTGGATGCCTTCATGTTCGAAGTACTCTCGAAGGTATTGCTGGCGTTTGGTTTCGTCCTCACCGACCCAGGATGGCCACCCGCTGGCTTCTTGCTTAATTTTCAACCAGGTGTTGACGTAGTCTTTGAAGAGTCCTTCACACGTCTCGTCAAAATGCCAGACCTCATAGATGTACTGGATGTCGTACCCCAAGTCCACCGCTTTAGATAATTCGGGGCTACACCATGTTCCCGTCAGGGCTCGCTGTTCGTCGGTGTGCACACATTCTGCACATCTGTCTAAGGGTCGTTTGGGTATCTCTTGTTCCACACAGGCAGCACAGAGAGGAAAAAGCAGTTTGGAGGCATGACGGTAAGGCAGGACAGGATGGTAGAGATGACGTGGCGGCAGGACTTTGCATTGGACGAGGCCAAAGTACTTGGTGATGTCGGTGTGTCCCGGATTGAAGATGAAACGAGGATGGCCTTTGGGGTAGACACAGGTCTTGTTCACCCAGGGGTACAAGGAGGTCACATCAATGTAATGTATTTGTTGATTGGGTGTCACGCGATGGTACAGTTTCACGGCATTGGTACGACCCCCGCAGAAAGCGTCACGGGGGTTCAAAGGTTCTGTGAAGTCAAGGGTCCCCAGGTACGTTCGGATGTCCAAGGAGGTGTCTTTGAGACGGGACCAATCACATTCCCACATTTCTATGACATGGTATCCGAGCTCTCTAAATTGTTGGATCCTTTGCTGGGTGGTCTCGTAGACATCTTGCATGGTTCGATCATAGTGGCGTAGATGGCTTTCGTGACGAATGGGGAAACAGCGACGACACCCATGCCAGAAACACCCGTGAAATTCGTAGATGGTGTTGGTACTGGCATCGAAACCGTCGACATGGAAGTTAGTGCCAGGGATGCAATACTCGCCGGCATTACGGGCATGTTGAATGGTCTGTTGTTGTTGGGCACACCAGGTTAACCATTCCAGAGCCACGTTGGAGTAGTTGATATTGTTCTTCCAACCACGCACGGGTTCACTGGCAATACTGTTGGGGATCATGCGATTCATGCGTAAATCGCGGTTACAAGCAGAAGCAATGGTGATGTGGTCGAAGGGGTTGAAGCCCGTTAGGGTTTCAAACAACCGTTTGAATGTCAAGCAACCTTCTTTCAAGAGACGTACATCGGATTTGCAGTACTTAACCAGTTCTTTCTTGAAGTCAAAGACCTTGTCGCGTTGGTCTTGATGCCAGGTTTCCAAGGCTTGCTTGCCTTCGGGGGACATGGTTTCAGGCATGTAGTAATCAAGGGCCGGGATGGGTCCTACGTAGTTTTGATGATCTGGATGATTGAACTTGTGGGGGAAGTACCCTTTGCAGGCATCTGTCAATCCAAAGGTTTTGGGAAACGCTGACAGAGGCATCTGGAAGAAACTCAAAGAGTCGATGAAGCGGATACGATCGTGTTGGACTTGCAAGAGTTTACACCCGTTCCGGAGCTGCTCGACGATCCTGTTGTCGCCATAATATTGATGAATGATAAAGTAACCATCGTACCCTTGGAAGTTATGGGCCAACACATTAACTTGGCGGGTATCGTTGAGTGTCAGGGTATCCAACCATTCCAGGAAATCTCGGACGCAATGGTTGCCAGGGAAACACAGGGGTTGGTCGTCGTCTTCGGTTTCGGCCACGACGAGATTAGCGATGTGTTGTTCTTGGGGTTGCATGGCTTCAATATCAAAGAAGACATGCAAGGGTGGGAGGTCCTCCTCATCGTCTTCCTCCTCCTCGGGTGTGGCATCCACACCCACCCTACGTTTGGCGCGGGGACCTCGTTGCCGTTTCCTCTTTCTTTTCTTCTTCTTGTCTTGAGTGGCTATTTGAATAAAACAACGATGAGTTGCACCCTCCACGTACTCATGACAGCAGGGGCAATCAATGTAGCCACATTGATGGTTGTCAATGTGGCAAGCAGGAAGTAGGATGAGACATTTAGCACAGCGACGGCGCCGAAAGCAGACGGAGGAGTCTAGGTTGGTGACGGGTTTGCCGGCGTGGTCCTTGACGAGATGCATTTGGAAACAGGTGTCTCCAAAAAAGTCCCGATGACATTGTTGACAACGTTGAGTGGCTTTCTGGCCTCGAGGGTACGCCTCCAGGAAATCAGGGCACTCTTTTTGGCAACAGGCCCTGCAATGACGTTTGTTGTTGCATCGATGACGTCCCTCCTCGTTATAGGGTTTCCAACAATGGGCACAGACGTAACTGGATCCGAAAAAGCCTGGCAACTTGGTAATGACATCATAATGGCCTTTCTCGTGCAACAGGATCAATTGTTTGTCTTGAAGGGGGCCAAAGGTGGTGATATGAAAAGAACGGTCCGCATCCACCAACAGGATCTGGTAACCGGTCAGGGAAGGAGTGGTACTGAATTGGGTCAAGGCATCGTAGCCACAAGGGCCGAAGGGTACGTTGGCCTCGTGATGAAGCAGCAACGCGAGTTCTTTTTGAATTTTCCCTCCTTTGCGAATTGAATGCCATTTTGGGTGATTGTCCAAGCGAGCTTTGGCGGTGACGAGGGCTCTGGCACAACAGAGATCATCCCTGTTTTGAATATGGATGATGGAACGTTTCTGGCCTATTAAATTTCGTAGAGGTTGATGTCCGGGTTTCTCCTGGCGCCGGCGGCCGGTTCCTTGAGGGGCATGATGGACTTGAGTAATGGAGACTTGAAAGGAGTCGTCCATTTCAAATTGTTCGTTGCTGTTGAGGGCTTGGGCTAAACGTTGGAATAAAGCCTCGACACGGTCGCCGCCTTGGCGCCATTCTCCTGCACGTAATCCCCAGCCCTGAAAATTATTATGGAGTCTGTTGGAGGCGATGGTAAAGTACAGGCGATCTTGATCGTGGAGGGGAGGTGTGGTGGTGGTCAACACTTGATTCACCGCGCGACGTAACCCCTCTTCTAGAGCTCGAGTCATGCTCTGATTGGGAATGAAATTCCCCCTTTGACGTAACTGGGTATTGAAATGACGTTCACGCACTCCCAGTCGGTTGCTCAAACGATCGACATAGGGTTGGAGTTCAAACTCGAAGACACCCTCCGTATTGGCATCCAAACCTCCCCCAGTTTGTTGAAGAAGATGGGTTTGAAACGCACGTTGGCGTTCGAAGCGATCCAAGGCCTCTTCACAAATCTCATCACTGTCCGGGATGTCTTCGGTACATAAGAAAGGTCCCACACAGGAAGTTGTTGTCGTCTCGTCTTCTGGCTCTGAATCGGACATCTCTAGTCCAAGCAAGGACATGACCTCGCGTCTAGCGAGGCCACTGGGCCCCGCTTCCTCTTGGCGAGAGGACATGATCAGATGAACTTACTGGAGATCGGGGCTCTGTTTTTATAGAGAACCAAAAGGTCACGTGGGAGGGGAAGGAGCCAATCACTAAACAGGGTGCCCCCTGAGAGGGGGTGCCCTAGGGAGGGGTGGGACGAGGTGGGGGGACCCCCTCCCCCCTCTCTAGTTAGGGTCCATGGTGCATCACGGGAACGAATGAGAGACTATAAAACAGATCGACCCTCGAGGTGAGTCATCTCAAAATGGACGCTGGTCATGAGAAGCTATTGGAAGCCTTTGAAGAATTTGAAGTAGATTTGGAAGTCGAAGAGATCTTGGAGAAAGTGAAGAGGGAGTTGGAGGAGGAGGAGGAAACCTTTGCTGAGTTTGCTGAACGTTTGAAACAACTGGAACCGGAGAAAGTAGAGGCGCAGAAACGCCGAGCAGAAGAGGCCGTTCGTTTGGAGGAATATTGTTACCCTCACATGACCTGTGACTGGTGCATCGAGGGGCTGGATTATTGCTGGACCAACTGGCACCACAAATTTAAGCGGCCAGCCACACCTCCCTGAGCACCGCCACCATCGCCCGATGTCCCGCGTAAGACAGTCCCGCAGCCGCCGTCACAGACCCCCAGTCAGCTACCATCAAAGCGACGACGACGACGATGACTATGACCCCCACGACGACGACGACGACACCGACTATGACCCCCACGACGACGACACTGACGACGAGTACGAACGGGCAGTCCTCAGGGCTAAACGAGCACGCGACATGGCCAAATGTGCACGGTACCGGGCCGAACACCCAGAGAAAGTGGCCGCCTACAAAAAAAAGTACCGAGAAACACATCGAGAGTTCCTAACGGAGACCCAAAGGCTCTACCGGGAACGCAAGGCGGAGAACAGAAAGCGCTATCAGGAAAGGCATGCAGACCGTGTGGTGGAGTCCCATAAGCGTTACCGGGAAAGACATCGAGCCCGCGTGGCAGAGGCCCAAAGGCGTTACCGGGAAAGACATCGGGCCCGCGTGGCGGAGGCCCAAAGGCGTTACAGGCAAAGATATCCAGAGCGTGTGGCGGAGGCCCATAGGCGTTACAATAAAAAGCGTCGGGAACGGTACCAAAAGCATGTGGCGAACAATGAAAAAAAGAGAACTCGAGAGAAATTGGAGGCCTTAGGACCTTTGAAACTGACCATCCCCCTGACGGATTATTTGAAATCCATTCCTGTGACGACGTATGTGAAAGCCTTTTGTGACTCACTGGAATCTGTGGATACAAACGGACCGCCCACGGACTCTCATACTCTGTTTGATTTGGATTCGGGGGGCGTGCAAGTTGCGGACTCCCCTGATTGGGAGAATGTTTCGTATTTGCAGGAGTTATTGAAAGACATGTCACCCGATGATTGGCAGCAGGTCATGAACGATGTCGAGGATTTTGATGTGGAGGCATTGTTGCCCCCTGAAGACCTCGTTCATGACATGTCATCCGACGAGGGCGTGGATTTATTGTTTGATTTAATGTCTTAACCCCCTCGTCTCCGTATTTTGGCAGAACATCCGTGTCAGTATTTGTGAGAGAACAAATGAACTTGACAACTCATCAATCAAAATGACACAAGGGACATTGTTTTTATTTTATCTGGATTGTCTACATCACAATGGGTTTTGTCTCGCCAATCCTGCTTGAGACTCAACACGAACTACAGAAGACTACCGAACTGCAGAATAACAATGTGACATTTTTTGACTCAACATGTTAATTAAATGTTTACAATTTTAAACGTTTCTTGGCTTGCATGATTTTCTTGACCACCCGTTCCGTCTTGTTTTTCTTGCCGGGTAATCGATCAATGGCTTGGATCATCTTGGTATCGGCTTTCCATTTATCTTGCAAATTCTTAGCACGGCTGTAATCAATGTCGTGTTGCTTAGCAATTTGGTCCAAACGATTGATCCCGGGATCCCCCCGTTTCAGACGTTTAGCCAAATGGGTGCCAGGGCCCATGTACTGATACCCGGGCCAATGAAATTCCTTCCCCGTTTTCGCAATCCATTTTTGGACATCCAAGGCCCCTCCTCGTTGGGGGCGTTTCCGTTTGATACCCCTTCTCCTCCTCTGGGTGGGCATGTTTATTCACTGTCGTACTGCAAACGTCTCCGTCGGGGTTGTTTGGTTTTGGTCCAATCTTCCCAACCGGGTAAGGGTTTCAATCGTTGCACTTCCCGGGAGACTCCTTTGCCTTTGCCTTTGCCTTTGCCTTTGCCTTTCGCGGCACCACTTTCGGTTAAATGCTTTTCCCAGGCCTTGCGTCGTTCTCGCACGGCTTCTAAACGCGTCCGGGTATCCCCTCGACTGGTAGAAGGTCTCTCTTCTCCTCGACTGGTAGAAGGTCTCGGTTCTCTCGCGCCTTCCCTGGTAGCAGGGGTAATGGTGGGTTTGGGAGCCGACGGACCTCCTTTTATCATGCGCTTCAACCATTGTTCCACGGGTCCCGTCACCAAATCCCCGGTCTCTTCCTCGCCTTCTTCACCTGGCGGACCACCCGGGGCACCCGGGGCACCAACCCCCACCCCGCCAGGAAATTGACGAATGCGTTTGGTTAACTTGATTAATTCTTGACTCAACGGTTTGGTTTGAGCATTAACCAGGGCTGGGGGTAATTGAGGGTTGGCTAATAACACATGTTTTTTGGCGGCGAGCGTTGCGGCTTTGTTCAACAAGGCATTTTCGGTGAGTTCTCCTTTGTAATATTGAATGAGTTGTTCCAAGTCCTTTTGGGGAATCATGTACACTTCGTCCATGTTCGTTGACTACAGTCGGGGCAAAGTTCCCCGTCTTCCTGGTCACGGCAACTCTTACAAAGACGGGCCCTCAAGATGTGTTGGTACTCTCGATACAACAGGTGATATTTATGCTTCCAATAATGACACTCGTCTTTCCACTTGTCGGTGGCCCGATTGGCCTCTTGTAATAGAGTCATCCACGTAGGTAGGGTTAACGAAGACATTGACATAGCACCTCGTGAAGTCCTTGAAACAATCCGCTTCCTTTTTGTCGGACTAACCACTGACGACGTTTTTTGACGGAATGTCGACGACGTCCCAAATCACGTAGTACCTTTTTATAGGGTTGAAGTTTAGCCAGCATGGGTGGGGTGACGGGAATCTTGTTTTTTAAAAAGTTCAAGACCAGTTCACTCACAGCATTGATTTGATCGGCATTGGCATGTTGTAACAACTCTTGACGTTTGGAACCATTGGCTTCTTGTAACATGGACCGTAAAAACGGGAATTGACGTCGAAGACGTTGCATCCTTTATCGATGACGACGACGATACCGTTGATTGGCTTTTTGAATCGTGCGTTTTATACGTTTATCCGTTTCCAAGGCCGCGGCTTTCCCCAATCCTACCATGGCGGGGACCAATAGATTTAAAAAACCGCCTCGTTGACGACGGCGTCGTCGTCTTCTCCTCCTCACCATGGTCGACCCGTCAATAGACGTTGAAGGGCTTTGTCTTGTTTGATCACGTCTCGCGTCTCTTTATAGCCTTGACGGGTATTGCGTTTGAAATCGGACCACCAACCTCCACCTCGTTGTCGTCGGTAATGTTGTACATTATCGGTAATGCCTTTCAAGGCTTGACCCCCTAATTTGCCTAAAGCCAGTCCAAACCCAGGGGCGGGACCTGATAGAAACATACTCATGCCATGGGCAATTTTATCCACCAAACGGGGTTTACGACGCATTAAAGCCCCTCCTCGTTGTTTCCTTTTTCGGCGGCGTCGTCGTCGTCGTTGGACGGCCATGGTTCTAAGAGTGTGGGACTAGGAGGGAGCGGCTTTTTATGGATCCAATACTCTTTAGGTCTCAAGGGACGAGGACATCCGTCTACATAGCATAGGGCTTCCAAGGGTTGGTACACAAAATGACCATGGTAATCTTGGAGACATCGTTTGGGTAACGGAGGGGTGAAATCCACAATGGTATCATCCAAGGTTTGCATCTTGATTAAAAATCGTTCCAGATCCTCCAAGGGAATACCCCGCACATGGGTTTTCAGTTCGGTCAAGGCTTTGGCATAGGTGGTAAACACAAATCGACTCATGGTCACTTTAAATCGGTATTGTTTAAAATCATTCCATCCTTTGACCACGGTGCCCACGGCTGCCAAACACGCTACCAATGTACTGTTTTCCAAAAGGGGACCCGCAATCATACCGGCAGCCATCAGGAGTAAGGCCATGCCATTGAACAAGGCATTGATACACCTGTAATGATTCAACATTTTTCGATAACACCACCATTGTTGATGATAAAAGGCATACAAGGAATCCATGCGTTGTAATAATTCTGGGGGGAAGGGAAGACCATGCTGTTTCGATCCATTCAATAACGACACGACGGTTTTCATCTTTACGGCGAAACACGGGACGACGAGGTTTGTACGCTCGGTGCTCCTCCTTGTTTATAACTGGTCACAATGCTATTGGTCATGGTGACATTAGCAATTTCACGTCCTTGGGCCAATTGTTCTTGATCTTGTAACAGCATCCGTAAACGTCGTTGTAAATCCGCTTGACGCAAGGTACGAGGGGGTGGAGTCCGAGATCCTCGAGGAGTGGAGGGACTGGAGGAAGGTGTCCTAGGTGAACCGGGAAAAAGTCGTCGTCGTCGTCCGCGTCGGCCACCACGACGGCCACCGCCACCGCCACCACCTCCACCACCACCACCACCACCTCCTCCACCACCACCACCACCACCAGCACCACCACCAGCACCACCACCACCACCACCACCACCTCCACCAGCACCCCCAGCACCTCCTCCACCACCACCACCAGCACCACCACGTCCGCCACCTCTAGTCCTAGGACCACGACGTCCCCCACGTCCATTTCCACTTCCCCCACGTCCATTTCCACTTCCCCCTGCACCCGCTGCTGTTCGAGCACCCGCTGCTGTTCTTCTTCGTGGATCGGGTGACACGCGTGCGCTTCCCCAAGTACGTGGACTGTCCACGGAAGACGGTGGGGTGGTCTGGGGGCTACGGAATGATTGACTTCCTGCACTTCCTACCCCGGCTGGGGAAGAAGCCTGTGCAGCGGGCGCACCATCCAGATCGGGCCAGCTCGCGATGACGTCGGCAGGGGGGATGGATTGCATAAACTCATAGAGGGGATCGGGGTGCATTTCCTCCATGGCCGCGTCGAGAAGGCCTTGGTCTCCCGAGATATACAAATCTTGCCAGGCCCTTGGGGACATTTGATTGCCGCTGGCCGCCCCCACCCCCGCAGGGGACACGGTATCGTACGATTGCGGAGGTTGACGGTCATCATCGGCCATGGTTTGCTTTTCTCTTTTTACCTGTTCCAAGGGGGTGCCTTTATAGTCGTTTTTGATAGGTGCGAGTCCATCCTTCGTCTTTTAACAGGTGACTCAACACCCGTTGTTGATCGGACGAGGCCGGATGTAAATCCAAGACCAAATACCCATACGGTCGTGTCGTGGCTTGATGAAACGTCTCCAACGTGTCTTTCCAAGTGGTCGGAAACGATTGAAGCATGACATTGCGTACCCCTAATTGATCTCGGGGGTTCTTGAACGCCACGATGTAATGGGCATTGCGGGATATACTTTTCGCATAGCGACCCACGGGAAACATGTCTTGGCACAAGTAGAGCACCGTCACCCCTTGATGATGCGAATGTTTGGTGAATAAATCCAACACGCGTTTATCGTGACTCCCTTCGTCCATTAAATCATCCAAGACCAGGACCCCATGTCCTTCAGGAAACCATTGCACTAAGGCCTCATGATCGGGAATCCCTTCGTGAAACACCACCCCTTGATCTTGCATGCCTTGAAATCGATCTTGCCAGGCCCCATAACAATAATGCATTTGGGTCGGTGGGGTGTCAAACAGCTCGGGGTTGTCTACCAAGAGTTTTTCCGTAAACGCTGTTTTACCACATCCCGAAGGACCCACCACCAAGATAGAGGAGGGGGTATGAAAACGAAACGGTTTCCCCGTTTGCATGATGACGAACTACCCAGTTAAAAAAAAAAGGCACCTTTTTATTGGAATCGGTGGGACTCGAACCCACGCACGACCCAATCCCTATCTGAATCAAAGGTCCAAGGCTCTACCCACTGAGCTACGACTCCGACACCGTTTTCCAACGAACTTTTTTATTTAATGATTACATTGATGATACGGATGACAACAGAGTTGATACCATCTGGCTTCTTGGCCTACAATCAATTGTTGAAGGCGTTGACCGGCTTGATGGTCATTACTAACATAATCATGATCCGAAAACTCATTTAAAAACGCTTGCAAGGTCCGTCCACGGGCTTTGGCTTTCAAGTACAACAAGGCGTAATCACCACAACTCTTGCTTGAAATGGCTTGGAGGGACTTGCCATTGGTCACTACATACTTCCAATGTTGGACAATCCAATCTCGTAACGGGGTAGCTTGCACGTACGTATCCAATGGCAAAGCATAACTGTCCAGGACTTCACACACCTTTCCATCCGTCCACACCGCTAACCAATGTTGTCCCGGTTGATCGTGTGGGTCGGTATTCACAATGTACCCTTGGGGTTGGGTCTTGACAGGAGTCTTGGGTAAACGATCACAGGCCACCGTCCCGTAAAAGACCGGGTTCAATTGGGGGTCGTCTCGGGCTAAATAATCCAACTGTACATTATTCAAGGCCACATGTTCCATCTTCAGTGCTGGTAAATGTTATACAACACGGCTCCGTTCCTGTCAATCTCCAGCAAATTCTCAAATTCTCCATACACGAGTACGGTTATATTGACACCGGGGGCAGCTCCAAATTCCAAGACCAGTTGTAAATCGCCTGTTTGCTTGGGGTTGAGGTTTTGACTGTCAGCACATCCATTGGCCACATTGTCAAACATGTACAAGGTACAATTTTTATCTTCGCCCCAATCCAGCAGTTCTACCATATTGCCTTTCTTTTTACACCAGGCACCACTGGCTTGCAGAAAACGGAAGTAGCCTAGATTATCTCGGGTGCCATTGTTGTGCACTAACTGGAGGGTTTCATAAGGGTACTCTTCTCCTTTGACAATCTGTCGAATGGAGGTCAGCCCAAATTTCTGGAAACAGAACGGATCTCGGGTCACATCTCCATTGAAGGCACGGCTGTCCAGTAACCCCACAATCATTCGGTCAGGTATTCTGTTTTGAAACAGGTTGGGGATATCAAAGCGGACCAGGTTGCCTTGCATGCTGAAAGTCCGGATTTCACTGCGGACGGTCGGGTAAGCCGCCACTTCTCCTTCATTGTGTCTTTTGCTAGATATACTCTGGTAGATGGCGTCATTCAAACGCAGTTGACAGAGATGAAACCGTAGTTTCACATCCCCTTCCATCAATCGGCCAGCTAGAGCCACTCCATTCAAAAACAGGCTGGGACCATTGAAATGAAATTTCATCTTGATTTCGATGCCTGGCACCAACAGTTTGCCGGTATGAAAGACTTCCAAGTGCGGGGTAAACACTAGACTGTGGGTGACACCTGCAGCATACTTGGCCACTTCAGCTTTCATGGCGCCCAAGGCCCCTTTGTGATTGGCAGGGAGATTCTGGTAGTCTACATGTCCAGCACCAGCATTCGCTGTGGTGTTGGTATTGTTGGCAGTCCATTCGGGTGGGAAATCCACTTGATTGAACCATCCTTGGGGTCCTAACACGGTCTTGCCATCTTCTCGGTCATAATTCAACAAGGTTTCCAGGTAAGCTTTGTAATGATACGTGTCGGATTGTGGACTGATCAACGTGCCATTCAACTGCAAGTCAATTTGTTTGATGATGGAATGGGCCAAATTATTGACGGGCCACAATTTCTGATTGGCCACCAAGTTCCCGGCATCCTCCTTTTTCAAACTCAATTCCATGGTAAAGTAACTGCGTCCCAAATCCACAAAATCGTCCAACCCTGGAATGATGAATTCCATGGGATTGATACCCGTGGTGGTGGGTTGGATGGTGACCATGCGATAGGCATTGATGCTAATGTCGGTCGGTGGCACCTTGAAAATCCGTAAGGCAGGGTTGACGGTCCCTTCGGAACGCTCGTGAGCCGGGGCGGTTTGTGTACTCACGTCAGGCATGTTTAACGTCGTCGAGTGGTACCCCGTCGTCGTCGTGAGGGGTTTTTATAGCGTCGTCGTCGTCGTGCTAAACGTTGTCTCAAATCAAACCCGGGGACTCTCATGACCTCGGGACTTAACCATCCACCACGTTGTCGTCGTGGCATGAGTTTCCAAAACGGATACAGTCCACCCCATTGAGACAACCCTCGATTACTACGAATCCGTCGAGGTCGTGAATGCACGGGTTCCATTAGGCTCCCAAAATATCACGTGCACGTTTGGTTTGTTTGGGAAATAAGGCAGTGGCTACACGCACGGCGTCTTTCACGTTCTTATGACTCAACGCTTTCTTGGCTTGTTTGGTGATTTCCTTTTTAAGGACGTCTTCGGCTTTGCGTTTGATACCTCGTGTCAAACCCGTTTCCAAGCCTCTCTTGATATTACTAGGCAATTTTAAAGGATTTCGCGTCCTTATAAGACCTTGCAACCCCCCACGCATCAGATCCGTCATCACTCCTTTGCCTTGTTGATCATACCACTCGTCGGTTCGAAATCGTGTCAAACTTCCCCCACGCATGGTGCCTTCTTCTTCACCAGGGATAAACGTTTTGTCTGTGCTTCATGGGACTCCCCTTTTTATACCGTCATCGTCGTTTTTTCCGAAAAGCGGCTTCCAACCCTTTTTTAGCCCCGTAACTCGCGGCACCACTTGCGGCACCCAACGCCACAGCTTTTCCTCCAGCGATCAAGGCTGGAATGAGGGCCGCCAGGGGCAAGAGACCCCCTCGTTGCCTTCTTCGTCTCCTTCGACGCACTCTTGTCTTGGGCATCTTTGTTTGTTTTTCACAACCCTTGTTTTCTTTTTATACTCACATGACGTTGCACGTAAACGATTCCCCCGCCCACCGTTTGCGTTTCCCACTTCGCATTTCTTCCATACGTTTCTTCGTTGATCTTAGGTAATTCTTTTTGGCTAACTTTTCTACCCCTTTGGTGATGGACCAAGCGGCCTTAGGAATCCCGGCAATCACCGCGTTGACCCCTTCCCCCGCTTGTGGACGCTGTGGTCGGCGTCGTCGTCGTCGTCGTCGTCGTTTCGGAGGCATGATTGATTTGGGTTCCCTTCTCGTCTCTCTTTTTTATGTCTTTTTGAAGTGTAACGTGACAATGGTATGGCCTTCACCAAACTTGACCAAGTCTCCTCCGGCACCAATCGTTTCAGCCACTTGAACGTGAATCATTTCCACCACCTCGTTACGAAGAGACATGTAATGAATGTGCAACGGTTCAAAATACAGGGTGCCACGTGCTTCTCGCTTGTATTGAATTTCACGCAACAAATCAGTCACGCGATTGCCCACCATCATACTGCCTGCCACGTCGGAGTACACGTGCAACGATCGTGTGGGTTCCCCCACCACGGCACGAAATGCTACATTCAAGTTGGTGAAACGCCAACCACAACTCATACTCAATTCCATATAGTCTTCCACTCGACTGGTGGTCCAAAACACTGGGTTCCCCTCCTTATCGGTGATATCCTTCCAATCGCTGTTGTTGGTGATGTCGGGGACTTGATCCCCCATGAAGTCTTGCTGTAAGTTCGGCCCCAAAATCCATCCGCTGGTGATTTTACGTAACCATCCCATCTTGGCAGCTAACTTGGTATGAACGGCAAAGGAGGGCGTGCGAACGGAACCATCATGAGAGACGTTCGTGTTGTCAATCAGCAGATCCTCCCCTTCCCAACGAAACTTGACGTACGTGTGTTTGCCTTTATCGTCCAAAAAGGTACCCCCTTGGATAACCGATTCCCGTCGTTTCTGTTCCACATGAGTAATGGCGGCTTTCATAAAACTCACCCCGTCCACCACCCAATCCCAGTCTTTAATATCATCAATTTTGGTCACGGCCGCTCCATATTTGTTATAGGTACCACCGCTTTTACTGGGTGCTTTCAGGTGCCATTTGATACCTAAGACGTGTTGTCCTTTCATCACCAACTGATACAAATTGACGCGCGCATCCGGTAAGGAAATGGCGCTCAACCCCACTTGCCATCCACCCCCTGTGAGCTGTAACGGTTGAGGTAAACGAATCTTGAAGGAATTGGCTTGGTTGTTGGGAAATTCACGTCGGTTGGCATGACTGGGTAACGTCACGTAAAACGACATTTTGTCTTCTTCACACCACCACTTCCCTTTTAAAGTGGAGGGTCAGGAGGGTACGCCCTTCACCAAATTTCACCAGATCCCCATTGGTTTCGGCCATCTGGGTTTCGACGATTTCCACCACTTCGTTGCGTACTGGGATATATTGAATATGTCGAGGTTCAAAGTGGGTGGTGTTTTGAGGCTGGTACTTGATTTCTCGTAAGAGATCGGTGATGCGACCCCCTACCATGCTGCTGGTCCCTACATCACAATACACGTGCAAAGGACGCGTGGAGGGAAATTCCAACGAGGGACGAAAGGTCTTGTTCACATTCACAAACCGCCAATTACACGTCATACTCAAGTTCATATAATCCCCATCCACTTTCCAAAAGGCGGGCTTGTTGCTGCCATCCAGGACATCGGACGGGGTGGGAATGGAGTCCGTATGAAATTCTTGCAAGAGATTCGGACCCAATCGATACTGACCGGGGGACACTTGTTCAATCCATCCCATTCTCAGGGCCAAGGTTCTGCCCCATAACACGCGTGCCACTTGTCGTGTGTAATCCACATTGACGGTATTCAATAACAAATCCCCTTCGGAGGTCCATTCAAAGGTCGGGTACAATTTGACGCCATTGTCCTCGGCCCATTTGTTGAGGGGTTTGGTTTGTTTGGCACGGGCTTGCACGTAACGGTACACCAGTTGATGAAAAAAGTGCGATCCCGTCAACGAGGCCATCTCCTTTCTCATATCTCGTCCGTACACAGTGAGTTCGCGACGTTCATGGTACCAGTGATCGTTCCCAAAATCGTCTTTGGTATACACCCGTTCGTGCCATCGTACGTACAACAGAGGATGGGAATCACCCACGCCTCCTTCTTCCGCTACCACGGGAATGGTGGGTAAGGATAAACTCACCATACCCACCATCCATCCTCGTCCCACAAATCGGATGGGTTTAGGCAATCGGTTTCTGAAATGATGACTCTTGTTCCCAGGAAACTCTTTGGTACTCGCATGACTCATCAACGTCACGTAAAACGAAGAGTTGGGCACCAACGTCATTGTTTTAGCGGCGTCGTCGTCGTTTGCGGGGTTGAAGGGATTTCACGTCTCCACGAGCAATCCAACTATTGTACTTGTCGGGCCACCCTTTCCACTTGACCAACCAACGACCTTTTTGTCGCTTAAGTACCTTCTCAATCCGAAACACCTCGGACACATGGACTTTTTGTAAATCCTCTTCATAAAACGTACCTTGGACGGGGGTCTCATCCCATTCGCGAATCTTATACGTGGGGACAGGACCCGGCACCACACGATGCACCACAAACACTTCTTCGGTCCAACCGGGTAAATACCCTTTTTCAAAGGTACGATGGATGGTATTGAGACGCACATGATCCCCCACCTTCAATTGGGGTTTTTTGTAGCCTTTCAACCGTTTGGCATACAATCGTTTCCACACGGCTTCTTCGTTGTCCCACGTCACGTTTTCGGGGGGCATACCAATACTTCGATGACGGGTGGCATTATACCCCTGCACCAACTCGGGTAAGACATTGTCAAATTTCAACGTGTTGGCCGCGGTCAAATAACGGTATAACCGTTCTTTCAAGGTGCGGTTAAATCGTTCCACCACACTGGCTTTCGCATCCCCTTCGGTCGAAAAATGTTGAATGCCTTGCTCGTCAAGCCATCGTTGAAACGTCCGGTTGTAAAATTCTTTCCCTCGATCCGTTTGCAATCGATTCGGGTGACGTCCTTTCAAAATCTTGTCAAAGGCATGGACCAACGCCACCCCGGTTTTGGTTTTCAACGGTTCGACCCACGCGTACTTGGACAACACATCCACGACGGTCAACAAGTAGCGTATACCCCGATTATGTTTGGCCAAACGTTGTACTTCCACTAAATCCGCGGCCCATTGATCATCCAACCCCCCTACGATCACGGGTAAGGTAGCAAAACGACGACGTCGTGGTTTATGCAAGGTGTAACCCACATCCTGTTCCAACACCTGTTGGGCTTTTTTCAAAGGGAGACCCTGGGCTTTAGCAAATCGTTGCACCCCACCTAAACTCCCCGGGGCACGAGGATCATGGTAACGCTTCAACCATTGTTGCGAGACATTGGCCTTCTTCTTCGTTGACGAAACCTTGGTTTTCTTCAACCATGAGGACGACGAACTCCAGCGTTGGGTTCTCTTTCGAGGGGCCATACTTTTTGGCATTCACCCCATAAGGTCGATATGGTAGGGACCGTGTGGGGATGCGCCTTTTGAATGATTCGATACCATCGCCATGCGTTCGGATGAGCTTTTAACCATAAGACAAACACCACCCATCGATATAGGTTGTGGTCCACATGGGTTTCTTCAAAGAGGTGGAGAGGATGCGTGTCCTCGGGACAAGGGGGTATGGGGATTTGGGACCCGGGTTGATGATCATATAAGACTTGACAAAGGGTTTGATGACATTGCCATTGCCCCAGGGACAAGACAGACTCCCACGCATCACACACAGACTCCATGGTGACATTGATAAAAAATTTTATTCGTTCTCTCATTTAAAAGAGACCTAGACGGCCATAGCTGACGGTCTCTAGACCTTTCTGCCAGTTCTCTACACTGTCACTGTACTTGGGGGGTGGTGGTGCCGGGGCTACCATCATTTCTTGACGGTTCTTGAGATCTTGAATTTCTCGTAACAATTGTTTCTCATAGTCTGTCAGGGGTCGTTCTCGTTCCACGTCCTCTTTCCTTTGGACTCGAGGGACAGGGATGTCATAGCCCCTCTTGGGATATCCTTGAGCATCACGGGTGGGTGCTTCAGCTTGTTGGTCGGCTTTTTTGGGAGGGTTGTCATGAAACCACGTCCAGTACTTGGGACCCAAGGGTTGATCGGCCCATCGGAAGAAGCCACACGTTTTCTTGGAACAAGTCAGAAACAACCGATCGGGGTTCTGGGTCGAATGACTCTGTTGAAGCGTAGCGGGTTCACGGCAAAAGCATTGTAAACCACCCCACATGTCCAACACTTCTACATGAGGTTGACTATACACGGCTTTCATATACTCCAGAACTTTATCTTGACCACAAAACAGCAAACACGGTTGCATGGGACATTTCACATACTTCCATCCCTTTTGAGATTCTCGGGCCTCCAAACGCACCTCATGGTAAGGACATACCATAGTGTCCACTGAACTGGGAGGATCATACACGGTCGTCAAGGTGAATTGAGGTGATGGGGGTGATTGCTCCACCATGTCATTCAATTCTTTCATCATATCTTCCACAGCAGCTCGGGTGTCTTCCACCACGTCGCACACCACAGGATCACAGTCCACGGGCGTCATATGTTGAATGCTCTTCTTCTTCTTCTTCCCCTCTGGGGGATGGGTTGATTTTCTCTTCCGATCGACAGACATCGTACTCAAAGGTTGATGTCACCCCTACCGACCATGCCTTTTTATACCTTAGACCCTTGACTGTCATTGGTCAGCTTATCCTACCCATATAAGGACTTGTTATCTTCCCATTGGTCAGCTTGTTCAATCCAAATAAGGACCTCTTGTCTTCCCATTGGTCCGTTGTCCCTATTTAAGACGGTCCCTTGGTCTCTAGATCTTCATTCTCAAAAGCCATGCCCCCAGACATCATGATCGGAGAACAAGATCTCGGCGCCTTGGAACTGCAAGTGGGCCATGGCCATGTGGTCTACACCGGGGGAGCCAAAGGTACGGATGCCCTCGTGGAAGAACATGCCAAACACTTTGGGATGCAACTAGAAGTCCTGGTCCCCCCGAACCATCCTCGAGCCACTTTCATCACCCCTTCTACGGTGGAAGTCCTGATGCTGGCCAACCCCCATCTTCACCAGGCGGCTGAGAAACTAGGCAAAAAAATGCCCAGTCATTTTTACACCCTGCAATTGCTGCAACGCAATTATCAATTGGCCAAAAAAGCCCATACCATCTACGCCTTTGGCATCTTGGAACCGGATCATAAACGCGTGAAAGGAGGCACTGGTTGGACTGTGCAATTGGCTATGGATCAAGGCAAACCCGTCTACCTGTTTGATATACCCAGTCAATCATGGTACCGCTCGGACCATTACTACCAAGTCAATGAGAATGCCGCTACCCTGGTCACTGGCAGTCAATTTGTCCCTTGGGGACCCAAAAAGCCCACCCTACATCAAAGCAGTGCTATTGTGGGATCCCGGGATGTGGACGAGAAAACCCGAGCCGAAATTCAAGCCTTATTCAACCGCACCTTCTGTCTACCCGAGAACATTGATCAATTACGTATGGAACTGGAAGACTTTCATTTGTAATTTTTTAGTTTTTATTTTTGGAATTGTACATAGCTTTCTTTTTTTAATTTTTTTTACTTTTTATTTTTTCAAATTGTAGATAGCTTTTTTCAATTTGTACATAGGAACACCCCACCCGCATGGCAAAGAATACAGACCACCCATTGTAGAAAACATCAACTCTTTTAATTAAAAAATAAAAACTGACATCACTGAGTTTGCACGTGGATCATAAATAAATGTCTCTTGACTCACAGTAGCCTTGACTCACAATAAAAAATGTTCAACGAAACAAAACACGTCGCACTTGGTCCCGTATCCGCTGCCTCCTCTCTTGCTCCTCCCTCCGCCGCTCCTCTCGCTCCCTCGCCATGTCCACGAAATACAGGCGAATTCTCTGCCATGGACGACCCGCATGCACACGTGGCAAATACTGCTCCAGATCATTGTCCATTTCATAGAAATGTTCGAGGGTCATGGGCCAGTGCCTTTCAAAACGGGAGCGGTGTCGCATCCGGTCCACCCACGGAATTATCTTGTCCACCAGGGCTCTCAGTAAGGCTTCCACTATTTCTGGATGTGGTCGTCCCTCCCGCTCCCCATTCTCAGTCCAAACCATGCACTGCAAAAATAGCTCGAAAAAGGCGGCCACGCGCTGTCTGGTCAGGGGGCGCCACGTTTCTTCTTGTCTCTCTCGCATACGTCTGGTCTGCCGCTCCACTCCTGTTGTCTCGGGTCGTACCCTCCTTCGCAACACCTCTGGTCCCCCCACGTTCACAGTACTGGCTAACGAGCCCAAGGGCTTTCTTGTTTCTGACATTTCTTGGCTCAACAAACATAAGTCACTTAGGACCGGCTCAAAGCTAAGAGTGACGTCCTGTGGCCTCCCTTGACTTATATACCCTGATTCGCGCAATGCACCATGGTCTATCTAAGGAGGGGGGAGGGGGGTCCCCCCACCTCTTCCCCTCTCAAAGCATGATGGGTCTTTCTCTCATTGGCTCCTTCCCTACCACGTGACCCTTTGGTTTCTCTATAAAAAACCCCCTGTCCCATTCCATCTTTCACACTCAATGGATGATCCAGTCCTCAGTCCAGAAGCCCAACAAGTGATTGATCGTCTACGAGCCTTGTTATCTCGACTCGAAAAAGACTTGGAACAGATCCGCTTCAAAGCTTCTTATTTTGAACTGCTCCGACTTCATAGTCAAAAACATCTCAGTCGGAACGAATTGGGTTTATTAACTTTGAAAAACTTCTACCGGTGGTGAATGGGTGACAAACCCGACACTCCTCACAAGATCAGTCCTGGCAAGGTCAGCCCTCAAGCCCTGCAAATCATTGAACGTTTGGGAGAGATCCGAAAACAAATCAATCACCTGGTTCAACCTTTACGTTACAAGATCACTTTTCAAGAACTGTGCCAACTCCGAAAAGAAGGGATCATCACCACCGTCGAGTTTCAACTCTTGACCAATCCACTCTTTGATCCTTTCACCGATCCTTTCGCCTGATGGCTCAACCCCCACCATGTGTGATTTGTTTGATACCTCTCGCCAATTATACCACGTTGAGGTGCTGTGGTATTCCTTGTCATGTCGCCTGTGCCAAGCAACAGAATGGTCAGCCACGCCTATGCTCTACCTGCCACGTTCCTCTTGTCGTCCTTGAAGTCCTCCATGAACACTGGAAAGAAGACCCGGAGTTTGTCCAGCATGTCAAGGACGATTGGAAAAACAATCCTATCTGGTATGGCATTTGCTATGAGAACGACCACGCCCTCCAAGGATTCTGGGGAGAACTCCAAGATCCCTATGAGCCTCACCGCAAAACCCTCTACTTTCTGGGTCACACCAAAAGCCTAGCCATTGGACGCATGAAAACCTGTATCAGCTTCTCGTAAATGTTTGGATTTTTTTCCTACTTGTTGTCAATACCAAGGATCAATAAAAGATGTTGCATGACACTTTGTTGTTGTTGTTGTGATATTTATTCATTCTCAATAGTCCTCCAAAAGCGTCGTCTCCTTCCTTATTAAAGACGGAACTCTCATCATCTGCATATCAAATCCATATATGGGTTACCCCCGTTCCCAAAATTGGACACAAAGGAATACTCATATTATCAAAAGGAACTCAAAGGAATACTCATATTATCAAAAGGAACTCAAAGGAACACTCATCCTCTGCAAGCCACATTAAAATATTTTTTCTTTCCCACATGCCTTTTGCTTGATGTGCCATATCCATATCTGGGTCACCCCCGTTCCCAACATTGGACTTTGGACTTTGAGCCCACGTTTTCTCAGCAGTTTTACTTCCCCTTGAGCCCACGATCCATTTTTCCTACTCGCCAGCGGTTTCCCCTTCCAAATCACGTGACTTCCGGTTCCATGAGCCTGCAATCCCCTTTTTTCTTACTGGTCAGCGGTTTCCCCTCTTAAAAACACGTGACTTCCGGTTCCGGTCATGACGTCATCCTTACATCAAAACGAGGCTCAATTCTCCATACGAGCCTACATTACTACTTCTTTGCAAAAGTATTGTACACATATTGAGAAAATAAACCTTTTTTTCGCCAATACAAGTTACTTCCCAGATGCAATGCAAGTTACTCGGGTACGCGCTATTGCTTTGCGCACTGATTATTTGATAGGCCAGAGAGGAACCTGCGCAAGCGATCCATTTCGAGCCTACCAATGAGGTGAGCTAAGCCTAAGGAACTGAAGAGATGGGTCTGGGTTGCGAACCGTACTTCTTTTAAGCCGCAATAATGATGATGGTTTGAGGATACTAGCGGAGAAGTAAAATGCTATCTTTCATAGCTAAAATGTGTAGAAAAATATACCGAAGCGGTAGCTCGTGGTAAGGAGGGATTCAAGTTCTTAATTTATGGCACATGCACACGAAACGCTCGACGAATCCCTAATGCCTTCTCGTCTGTTGCTTTGGCTTTCTCTGGCAGGAGAATACAGAAACAATATTACTGCGGCTGCTTTGCTTCAATTATCCTGTTACTTAGGGTGCTATAATGAACCCTCTTGTGGTCGCCCATATTATAAACGCACGGCAGACCAAATTGCCATTTAGTGCAAGCATTACTAGCGCCAGTCCCACTCTGAACAAATGTATCAACTTTGTGTTACACAAGCTTTTGAAATGCAAAAGAAAATGTGCCAGAATTACTTCTTCTCTACTTTTATTGCTAAGAAACTGAGGAGTGGCCAGCGCCTTTTTTTTTTTGGTCAGGTGTCAGCGACGTTGACATCGGGGGGACTCCCATATGAAAGGGACGGGGATTCTCGTCGGAAGATTGGAATTAAAACCCTAAAAGATACCAGTCTGGGTGTGGTTCAGGCTTTATTTGAGCCCTAAAGGAGATCGTGCTTAAACAGACAACCAAAATAAGAGCTACAGTGATTTAAATTGCGATAAAGATGTTGTCACTCGATTGCCATAAATCTTTAGTTTTCGTTCATAGTCTACCCTAAGCGATACCTGTATGAGTAAAAATATTGGCTTTCTGTCCTGAATACCTTACGTGAGACCAAAATCTGCAATTTACACCCCTAAGCGAGACAAAGAGCATCTCCGTCACTAATTCATACGGAAGTCACCTCCCGGGCACGAAGCATTATTCCGGATTGAGTAAAACATTCCTTAGGAGGTAAAAAGCGAAGCCTGACCTCATAAAAAACGTTTTGAAATTGGTTAAAATTGAAACTAGTTCACCAAGCACTATGGTCATGTTATTCTACTCCCGATCAATTGTGTTTAGCTGCAATTTTCCCTGTCCATCAAGAAAGTAAACTGCGGGTGTTTCAGATCGAAATTCTCCAGTGACACCTCCGGTGACCGGCTCACAACACTATAGGTCACGCAACTCTTATTTATAGTTTCTGCGTCTAGCAAACAAATAATTTAAAACACACATATTTACTACTGGTAAATTGTATTGATTTCCGAAAGGTCGCTTTTGATTGACAGAGGCATGCAGTTCCTTTTAGCACAGGTCAACGACGATCCCGATTATAATTTCTCAAACTCGCCGTCGCCAAACAAACATATACTTACAAGTATCGGAAAACTGAAAAGGAGAAGCAAGAAGAAAAAAGCCAAAAGATGAGAAATGCCTCTTAAGCGAAATTCTACCTACACATTTTCATATTTCTGTCTCTAAATTATTTTTCTGGGGTTCCTTTAGGCCCGGCATAGCAAATCGAACGTTCGAAAATCGAACTCAATCCATGGATTGAGTTCGATTGAGTTCGGCAATCGAACGAAATCGAACACCGGACTTTCAGTGAGTTCGATTTCCGAACACAATTAAATGGATTGCGTTCGATTGGCTCTGGTAAACCTATACATACAAAGCAAACCTTTTGAAAGCAGGGTTTTCTTGCGTTTTTTAACAGTTTATTCAATAACAGAAACCCCTGTCCGCATTTAAGAGAACAGAACAGAACAGAACAGAACAAAAATATCGTAATTCCCGCGTGCGAATTCAAGAGTGCACCATTTCCTTTTTAAGCTAACTTACAATTGCAAAATGACAACTTCAAGTGTTGCTTTTATGCAAAAATACAAGCAAATTACTAACTGCGACACAGGCAACGGCATACAGCAGCTGGATGATTATGAAAAATATCTTTCCAACAATATACATGATTCTCTCAAATTCATCTTGGACAATTAACAGTGACCATGAGAGTAAGAGGTGAACGAGCGTCAGTATATTGGACGTTTGAGAACATCTTACTGTCATGATAGAAAGGATAAATAGTAAATGCAACAGTAAAATTATTTTTTTCCTCAGGTCAAAATCAAAGTAAATGATCAGATGTTCGTGTAGACTGATTTCTTGGGTGTCAAGGGTTATATTGTCCCGCGCTCTTATGATTGTACTGCTTGAGGATGACAAAGCATTGTTTTTATGACAAAAAAGAGAGCGGATTGAATTCCCTGGTACCTCGCATAGTTCCTCTGTATGTAAACTCGCTGAGTCTGTAGAAGTAACGGTGACAAGCAAACGTTCGTCACAAGTGTCATTTTGCACCTGTCTGGCCTGTGTTACCTTTTCAATTAGTTTTGCTTTGCTCTCACTTGATTTGAAAGACACACCCATCTCCATAAGTACTTCGCGTAGTAGTATAACAGTCATATCTTTAGGATCTCCAGCCTTAAGTTTTGCAATTTTCTCGTGCTTTTCTTTCTCCTCCTGCTTAGCACGTTTTGACTCTGCAGCTAATTTTAAGAGGATAATTTTAAGAGCTAAGAGGATAATTTTAATAAACTATCTATCTATCTATCTATCTATCTATCTCAGGTAACCTTTCTGAAATGAACCTGTGATCTTGTTCGGTCATAACGAATCGACTATTGTCTGCCTCTCCGTTCAGGACAAGAATACATTCTCTCCTATTACACCAAGTAACTCGATCTTCTAAGATCTGGTTATAGATTTTCAATGCCGGTTTTACAAAAATCAAGAGTTCGAAAATCGAACGTTCGATTGAGTTCGATTGAATATTTTCCTTTTCGGTGAGTTCGATTTGGTTCGATTGCCGAACTCAATCGAACTCAATCCATGAATTGAGTTCGATTGAGTTCGATTGAAATTGAGTTCGATTGGGTTCGATTTGCTATGCCGGGTTTAGGCTCTCGTAAGTCTCGGTGACTTGCGGTGTCACGCAATTGTTTACAATGCGAAAGCCATATTTTCGACAAAATAGGGGTTGAACTCGAGGCCCTGTGGGTCACTTTAAACGATTTGCCCAAGGATTTCTTTTCATATTCTAATAAAGCAGTATCTAAATAAGCCACAGAAAGTCATTTTATGAAATTCTAAGTTATCGCCCATAGTCAAAATTTGCCATATTTTAGAGCTAAAATTAGGTTGCAAAAAACTTTCAATTATAGCGTGTTTTTGTAAATCTGTTTCGGGCATAAAAGTAACTTAGATTTTACAAATTTCTTTGTTAAGCAGTACAAGAAGACTTAGGAAAACCACACATGTTATTTGAAGTTTCGTATCTAGTTCTAGTTTGATATGGGAACCGATCAAATTTTGGGAAAATTGCTCACCGGAAGTGGATTTTGAGCTCAACTCGGGCAAAACGGGTTTTCTCGAATTTTCACGAAAGGAAGCCGTATTTGGAAAAACTAACTACAGCCCGTTTAGTTTCTCACTGGGGCCTATCTATGAGCAAAATATGAGCGAAATCGATTTTTCCACTTGTGCCACCAAAAGTCGATATTGGTCGATATTTGTGGGAAGTCGCTCTAAAAGCAATTCGAAGGATTTGATCCATACATATATTTAGCGATACGTCGCGATTGCATGAAACTAAAGGTAAATCCCATACATTTACTACAAACATAATTGTCTGGCCCCCATGTGATTCAGCTTCGGTCTCCGGGATAGCTCGGCCACGAACTGGAATAATCGCAAAGTAGAATAAAAGGTCGTGACGTTTTCGTTGCCTTTGCTGTCGTAGTTTCTTAAACTCCCGAGGAAATTTGATGTTTACAACAAATATTAGGTTCGAGGGCTTATATGAAGTTTGAACATCAAATTTCCGAGGAAACCTGGGTACCAGAGATTCTCTCGCAGCACGCTTGGCGAGAAGACTTGTCGGCCGAAGGCCGGCCCAACGAGCCTGTAATGTGACCGCGAGAAGGCCTCTGAGCGAAAATTGCCGAAAAACGGGCACACTATCGCGTCACGTGATCCATTTCAACCAATGAGAGCACGCCAAAATTTAGCGTTGTACGGAAGGTCAAGTGTTCGGTACCCGTCGGCGACGGGGGCGACTCAGACTTTTTTTGTTTGCCCAACCCTCTCGACAACTACCCTGTCGGGCGAAATCGACCGGAGGCGGAGCCGCGTCGGCCGATATTCCATCTTTCTCATTTCTTCACCGGGCATAAAATTTGCCATCTTTCTTTCTTTCTTTCTTTATCATCATAGCGTCATCCAGTGAGACATTAAATTTCTACTCACATTCTGTGTATAAAACGTTAGTTCAAGGATAAAATCGTAGTCGGGGCTATTGCGCGCGCAATAGTGCACCAAGCACGACACCCTTTAGGGCACCCATGGGCATAGTCGTCTGCGCCAAAATCGTCTTTCTACTTTTTGTTGTTCATTTTCCACTGTTAACTGCGCTTTAAATCTCATGGGGGCATATCCACCTTTTTTATCATACAATAAGGGGTGAACGCTCCAAATTTCATCAATTTAACTCCGTTAACAACAGTTACATCAAATTACCTGTGTCTCAAATGTCTGACTGTTTGAATGTTTTGCCTTTGGCCAAAAAAGAGTTGCAGTGTAAAAAGTAACAATAAACATATTACTGTAAGTGGTTTGAACCCAGGAGTCATCTCATAATTCGGTAAATTGTGATCGTCCGGGTGAGTGTAGTCCTGAGAAGGACTGTTTGAGGCGACATTGACTGACGCTTTGACAACCTGAGCGGAAGTCAACATATCCTTGCTGTATCCTATACCACATCATCCACTGACAGTTTTAGCCACAATTTATTGACTAAGTTAAGCAGTTTAGCTAAACTGTTTAGCCGCATACAATCACTATTAAATAACAGACTTTATGACCACGTCCTAATGAAATATACCAGTACGTTTCATTGACAGCCACTGAAGACTTCAAGAATCAAAACTGCTGTCTTGTTGTTTGGTCTGAGCCCAAACAAGAATTAGGACCTGGTTAAATTTACCCAATTCTCATTTTAACCAAACAGCATTAGCTGCAAAAATGCAAAAACCGATCATGAAACGAAAAGTTGTACTTAGAACAACTGACTCTATTGAGTAATGTTTTAAACATTTTTCACCTACTCACGTTTAAAAGCCAAACAATGCCCTACAGAACCTAAACCATTGTGTTTTACAATTTTAATATAACAGATAACGAAAACATTTTAGCTTCATTCAAGGAAACGGCCATTGTTTCAAATCAGAAACCATTTTCTCCTTCTTTTACATGTTACGTGAGTTTTAATCAAGTCTACACGGATACAAGATCAGACAATTTCACACAGTGGAATGTGATGTATCATCACTTTCTCCCAACCCATTATTGAGGAAACAATGGAATTACGTATGAGAATTATATTTGAGAACACGATAACATTCGCTGGGCAATTCCCTTTCTTTCTCAAAAGTTAACCCTCTTACAACCCCACTCATTATTTTGGTGTTAAGTCCTTAAAAGCTACCATTTTCATGTAATACTTTCATTTCAACTCTGTTGTTTTAGAGAGGTGGCTGACTTTAGGGGAAGATAAGAAAAGGATTGAAGTGCATTAGGAGTGGACATGTCGTCCTTTTTTGGATTTGTTGTAAGATGTAAGAAAGTAATAAAGTACAGAAGGGTCCAACCCCATTTTGTCCATATTTATCAGAGAGGTGCCTGTACAAGGAGATAAAATAACAGACTTAAGACTGATAATGATACTACATGTGTGTCTCAAATATGAGGGACTTCACCATACCATCATTTAGTACAACAAATGGCAAGAAAGCCAGGATAGTAGTGCACCCCACCCCTATCCCCTAACATCTTCCCAATGCCCCTCCTATGCCACACCCAAACAAACTATAAAGTAACTTGAAGAAGGAAAAGGGTTGCAAGCCAGTCACTTTGGCCTAATCACTTTACTTCAAGAACTAAAAAATTTAAGTAAACTAGAGTTATATGATATTATAAAGTAATTGCTGTTGTTGCAGCTGCTGATTGGCCAGCTAGCATGTCATTACATCACTTCATACTCCTTCTTGATGGATCGCATCAGGCAGCAGGCAAAAATGATTCCAATAAGCTGAAGGAGGAAAAACACCATTTATTAGATCCTTTTTTAAACATTAATTAAGTTTCCTTGCATAAAAATGGTCTTATGATGGATAACCTTGCCTGAAGTTATCCAACTAGTTTTCCATTTTCAAGTGATAAATAAATAGATAGGTAAAATGTAACAAGTTGTTTGTCCTATAAAACTGTCTTAAATGAGTTGTGTATCTCAGAGAAATATAGTAAGTTAACTACACTGCTGCAAAAACCTTGTGGGGGGGGGGGGGGAGTGTATTTCAACATTAAAGTGAAGAGAATGCAAAGCGGTACCTGAATGCTTTCAGGGCGTGTCTCAAACTCAAACTCATTTTCACTCGTAAGAGGTACTAATTCTCACACTATTTCTGTATCCTGTCATATTTTTCTTTGGCTTCTATTCTTAAATATACCAGGATAAATTTTCCAGCCGGTAGATGAGGGAGGTATCAAATCACAAATATAATTGCAACGTGTGGTTCTGGAAAAAATCCATACCCCCACCAGAGAGCATCACTGGAAATTCCGAGGGGGAGGGGACTCTCAAAACCAAAATTTTTAAAGGAAAGTATCAGCCTAAACTGGAACTTCCACTATCACTTTTGCTTGGGAGTCCTCCCCAGGTGAAAATAGCTAAGCCAGTTGGTTCAAGCACAAAGACAAAAATTACAAACCTGAATAAAAGCAATGCCGATACCAACTCCTCCCACAATAACAAGATGATCTTTGAGATATTTTTCAAATTTATTCAAACATCCCTGAAAATAGAAGAACAGTGCATTCTTTCGATTTTCTACAGTGGACACTACAAAACTATTGTCCATAAGACTTATATCACAATAAGCAACTAAAGTGTCAAGACAATTTCATTTTGCAGGGTATTTTTCTATATCTTGCACCACTAATCTCCACTCTCTGTGCAAAACATCCCCCCCCCCCCACCCCAAACAATGTTGTTTGATTTGTTCCACAAACTTTGAGCTTTGCAGCTGTACTGTACAACTTTGAATGGGCGATTCCAGAAAATATCCATACCATACCATGAACGGCTTTTCGGAATTCCGAGGGCAAGGGGGGGTTCTTTGAACTGGAAATCCGAAGGCATGGGGGGATACTTACGATTGGAATTCTGGAGGCATGGGGGGGTTTTAGATCTGGGATTTACACAGGAGACAGACAAGAGTGTATTCCTTGAAAACGCTAATTTTATGGCCTTTTAAAATCAGTTTGCAAATAAGGCACGAACTAACAACACTGCTGACTACCACGGAAGCAGGATACAAGAAAAGCATCGATCGATCAGACATGTGTTTGTGTTCATTTGCAGAAGAAAACCAACAAAACGTAGGTTGCACATGAAGCTCCAGAGGTTGATGAATTTCTTATCAGATTAATAAAAACAATATGAAAAATCTATGTTTCTTACTGCTTGAACATTTCTTGTACTCCCGTCGCATGAACGAAAACTTGCGCTAGTCCCTTGTTTCCAAGGAGCGCCTGCTGGATTTTGCACTTCGCGCGAATTTGGGAACAAAAAATTCCCAGCAAGAATCTGACCGAGACTGGACAACTGTTTTTTGATGCTGTTTAATTCCAGAAATGCTACACATTTTGTATATCTTTGAAGGTAGTTTCTGTATAAATACATCCACAAGATTTTTCGAATGACAAACAATTCTGTAGGACTTCAATACTTCCTTGCAGTGTTTGACCTGGGTTTAAATTCGAAAGGGCTACGAGACCATTCGTGGACACACAGTTTGACACACATTTTGTCCATTCAGTGCGAAACAGGGTCTTTTTGACCGAGGACGCCATGTTTGAAGTTCGTGGGATTGGAAATTCCAAAGGCAGGGGGGGGGGGGGGTTAAAATATGGAAGCCATCCGTGGTGTGGTATGGATATTTTCTGGTATCGCCCGATAGGGGTAAGGAGATTTTAAAATGTTTTAAACACTATCAAAGTGTCTCAACTACTTTTGTCGCTCAATGTAACTTCACAGGTCAATTTATGTGCCATTTAGAGTACAAAGGCTTGTTCACCATTCAAAACCTTCTCCAGCTGTCAGATTAGTTTCTAACACCATATTGCCATTTACAATTTTTACAGGATAATAACTTGTAAAGTGAAATTGGAACACTTGGCCAGCAATCTTAAGCATCTGTACTGCTGGCTATAGACTGTCATTATCCACTTTTTTAGCTTTCATCATCCTATGGGATTTCTTTACTGACTACACTTGCCGATTGACAATGCATTTTAAAGCTAACAACGGATTTGCTTTTATTAAAAGTTAAAAACAATAATTCGTGCAAGTTAGAAACATTCAACTGAATATACTGTATGAAAAATTTTTCTCACCGTTGTCTTGAATGTTTTTGCAGTATCCTTAACTTTCTTTGCATCTCCATTAGTTTTTGGGCACTTTGTTTTATCGTCAAGTTTACAGCAAGACTGTGGGAAAGACTCGTTTGCAGCCATATTTCTATATAGGTTGTAGTCATCATCGTTGATTCCACAGCAATCAAACTGCAAAACAATTAACAAACAATATTAGACAACCTATGGAGAATAGTGGAGACACGATGGTGTAAGCTAGTGGTTTGGGCATCAGTTTTCCAATTTCCAGAGAATGACAGGAGGCTGGTGGTTAGAGGCTTGACATGTAGTATTGTGTTGTTTCAAGTTTTATCAAGTTTTATTCACACACAAATTCACAATTTAAACACATAATTTATTGAATACAAAAATTATGAAGTACTAAAATACGGACGATTGAAGGTTCGGCTTCCCGCCGCAAATAGCAGAAACTAATGGAGGGGGGGCGAAGAAAAACTCTATTCTGTACTGAGGTGTATAATTCATAATGAGAACCAATAAACCATTGGGGAATCCTACGAAATGAACAGGGAAACCTGTGATGGACTGACACCCCATTCCATACCGGGGGGGGGGGGGGGTGGGGGGCACATAAATGCTCCTAGCTAGTCACTTCATGCTACAGAATCTTCAGAAGTCCCAAACCAATAAGCCACCTGGCTCATTCAATCCTTGGAAGTCCCATCATCATCATACAAATTCTCCTTACTGGTCTCCACACATTTCATTGAGTACTTGTACCAACTGGGAGCACTTGTTTAAACATCAAGACAATTAACCTTTGGTGATCATTTCTTTAATTCTCATGGCACAATTGGGGCTTAAAATAAAGGGCAACTGCCGGCTAGGAAACACTTTTCCAAGATAACCTTCCAAGTGGTTCCTTATTCATGCAGGAAGCAAAAAATCCTGCTTCTGCAGCTTTTTTACCCAAAAATTTTAACAGAAAACTTTGTATTTTCCCACTTCTGTCATGAACGCTTTGATTTTGATCCCGTGATATAATACGTCACACGTGTGTAAGGTCGAGAAGATCATAAACATGGCTGACTCGGACTCTAGTAATGAGAGCTCAACTTCTGGTTCTGATTATTCCGATCTCGAAGGACTTACAGCAGGTGAGCTCACTGAAGAAGCATTCAAAGCCTTTGCCGGTATTCAACCTTTGTGTTTCGAGCCTCCAGAGCAGAGTGGAGAGACGCAAGAGAGCGAAGAAAATATCGAACCTCCTCGCCGGCACTGTGATCACGACAGCGAAGAATGGTGAGTGTTTTTGGAGACCTAGGTATGTTCCTGTCTACAGTATCAGCCACATATTTGTGGATTTAATGACTCTGAAAGAAGTTGTAATTGATGATGTTAGCGGCCTAATTAAAACTGACTTTATTTGAATGAAATGCGTGGTGAATTTTGTTTACGTATTTGTAGGAAAAATTTTTAGTGATCCCTCATCTCCACCCCTAAAATATATGAGAGCTTTTGTCATGGTTTGCCATGCACATCAAGTGAACATTTGTTTTTGCTAGGATCGCACGTCTCTTTATTTTCGTCGGAAACACCATTTGCAAGTTCTTTCTTAGTAAGTTCTGATTCCAAAGATGTACAAGAATAAATTTTGGTATATAATATTTGCAATTGACAAAATGCTTATTGAACTTAAAGCTCGTATTTGTGGAACCCACTCGTCTGTTTAGTAAACAATGTGAGTTTTAGATTTGGCTTCGGTTTACATTTTGTTTCGTGGTGAGTTAATTGAGATTTCGGGTAATGTGTAGCTCATGTTGAATGTAGCAGGTTCAAGTTGCTCAGGCGTTGGATTCACTTGAATCGTAGGGACAGCTCTTGTTTTCAATACTAATTCTGTAGAAAACCCGGCCATCTTCGCGCCTAATCCCTCATAACAATCGGCTGCAAAATGATTGCTGCAATGTGGCCAGAACCGGGCTTCCAATCGTGATCTCTTTTCGCTAGAACAAAGGCAATCCATTTGCTTTGCTGAGGGTTCATCATCAACACGTGGAAACTGGTGGAGGCTGACCTTATCTGCACTGGTGATCGCAGAACATTACAAGAAAGCTTGTAGTTTCTTGTGTGATGTGTGTGTTTGCGTGTTACGAAGATATGTAGCTTTAACAGCACATAAAAGTTGTTGACCTCTAACGGTCGATCTGAGGGGATTCCTTTCATTTCGCCACAGAAAAATGTACACGGAAAGGTCTGTTTGTCTGTTTTATTACATATGTTCTTTTATATTCATGTACTGTCAACACATCCTCACTAAATTTAAGACAGTATCGCACCGCACAGGTACTTGGCAACCACTTGTTTAGCAAGGAAGGCGTACTGAGTTTTTCTCTTATCGGAAGAGACTGCCGATATGCCTTCCACACGTGTGACGTAAAGACCTCATGTGACCTTACTCAAGCGTTTTCAAAATGGCCCCCAAATGAGTAAAAAGAAAAACTTGTAATTAATTTACTTTTGCTGATAAGGTAAAAATTTTTTCCGGAAATTATTCATAATGCTATAAAGATAGCATACAGAGGATAAAAAATTGTACGAATTTTCCCGTCAGTTGCCCTTTAAAGGGTTAATCCATTGAACTGGATATGGAATATAGCTTTTACCCCTAGAGGAACAATGGTTCAGTGGTTAGAAAGTTGAGCTGCTCATCTGAAGTTTAAAGGAGTTTTGAGTTCTATGGAGTTTAGCACTGGCAGTGTTGGCCAGTGTGCAACTGTGCCTCACAGTACTTCATGGCTGAAATCACTGCTAATCATGATGAACCCACCTCATCTTGTACTTTGTCCATTGCTGTCTTGAAATCTTTGTCAGTATAGTATTTGTCCATACCTTCTTTGAGTCCATTTTCAGCCCAATCCTTCAGCTAAAAATTTATCCAAGGAAAACCAACACAAATATAAGAATCAATAAGCAAGACAAACAGCCTAAGCCAGTCAATCAATCATCAGCAGAAAGGTAACCAGTCAGCTTGCAAGCCAGCCAGCCAGCCAGCCAGTCAGTCAGGCAGTCAGTCAGAACCTAGCCAGCCAGTGGCCCATCAGTCAGTCAGGCAGTCAGTCAGAAACTTAGCCAGCCAGTGGCCCATCAGCTAGCCAGCCAGTGGCCCATCAGTCAGTCAGGCAGTCAGAAACCTAGCCAGCCAGTGGCCCATCAGCTAGCTAGCCAGTGGCCCATCAGTCAGTCAGGCAGTCAGTAACCTAGCCAGCCAGTGGCCCATCAGCTAGCCAGCCAGTGGCCCATCAGTCAGTCAGGCAGTCAGTAACCTAGCCAGCCAGTGGCCCATCAGTCAGTCAGGCAGTCAGTAACCTAGCCAGTCAGTGGCCCATCAGCTAGCCAGCCAGTGGCCCATCAGCTAGCCAGCCAGTCAGCCAGTCAGCCAGCCAGCCAGCCAGTCAGACTGACTAACAAAAATTTGGATTTATCAATTTGGTTGATAAGGTAAATTGGCCACCGTAAAGAGATTGAAAGCTGACGTTTCGAGCGTTAGCCCTTCAACAGAGCGAAGGGCTAACGCTCGAAACGTCAGCTTTCAATCTCTTTACGGTGGCCAATTTACCTTATCAACCAAATTGATAAATCCAAAATTTTTGTTAGTCAGTCAGTCAGTCAGTCAGTCAGTCAGCCAGCCAGTCCGTCAGTCAGAAACCTAGCCAGCCAGTGGTCCACCAGTCAGCCTGTCAGACAGTCAGTCAGTCAATCAGTAAGTAAGTCAGTCAGCCAGCCAGTCAGTCAGAAACCTAGCCAGCCAGTGGTCCATCAGTCAGTCAGCTAGCCAGCCAGCCAGTCAGTCAGTCAGCTAGCCAGCCAGCCAGCCAGCCAGCCAGTCAGAAACCTAGCCAGTCAGTGGTCCATCAGTCAGTCAGTCCGTCAGTCAGTCAGTCCGTCAGTCAGTCAGTCCGTCAGTCAGTCAGTCCGTCAGTCAGTCCGTCAGTCAGTCCGTCAGTCAGTCCGTCAGTCAGTCAGTCCGTCAGTCAGTCAGTCCGTCAGTCAGTCAGTCCGTCAGTCCGTCAGTCAGTCCGTCAGTCCGTCGGTCCGTCCGTCGGTCCGTCCGTCGGTCCGTCCGTCGGTCCGTCCGTCGGTCCGTCCGTCGGTCCGCCCGTCGGTCCGCCCGTCGGTCCGCCCGTCGGTCCGCCCGTCGGTCCGCCCGTCGGTCCGCCCGTCGGTCCGCCCGTCGGTCCGCCCGTCGGTCCGCCCGTCGGTCCGCCCGTCGGTCCGCCCGTCGGTCCGCCCGTCGGTCCGCCCGTCGGTCCGCCCGCCGGTCCGCCCGTCCGCCCGCCCGCCCGCCGGCCCGCCCGCCCGCCCGCCCGCCCGCCCGCCCGCCCGCCCGCCCGCCGGCCCGCCCGCCCGCCCGCCCGCCCGCCCGCCCGCCCGCCCGCCATGCAGTCAACAAGGCCAGTCACCAGTTAAGCAACAAGCTTCAAAACTAGCCTGCATGTGATAAGGAAGCCTTGAAAATTGTTCAATTCAGTGTAAGGACAGCAGACAGTTAGCTTTGCTTTCACTATCCTGTGATAGTGCCGCAGTTCAGCAATGAAAGGTCAGCTGCTGAGTATATACATGCAGCACAAAAACCTGCTTCATTGTTTATACAAACAGGAGTTACTTACTTTTCCTCTGTAGGCATATGCCAAGGCACCAGCAGCAATTTCCAGGATGAAAATGATTCCAAGCAGCACGGCAAACTGAAATTAACAACACAAATAAACCAGTCTTAACAACAAAACTTCTCAGATCTTCTTAAAAGGGTCCCATGCTCTTATATATTAAATGAACTCGATCTGACCAACCAAAGCACACAACATATTAATTTGAGAATCTTACTGGCACTAAGCCCTACATTACATGCTATGTGAAATGGCATCAAAGGAGCTGCTGCATAAATAACAAACTGTCCCACTGATGGTTACAAAGGTTTCAAATAATTTAAATGTTTTCTCTCAGGAGATCAAGAAAACACTCTATCTGACCTGATTTATGGTTTCATTGATTTTTGTAGAAATAGCATACTATGTGATTTCGACAGAAAATTATATTTCTTAGAAGTTGTCTCCAGGGCCTGTTTCTCGAAACTCCCGATAACTTTCTGGGCCCAAATACTATTTTAGGTGCACAATATTCTCCAACAGCTATACAATTTTTATTGATTTTGAAAGCTAAATTTTAATCTTCATAATTTTGTGAACCATATCGCTATGTTTGCACCAACAATTACCATTAGCTAAGTTCCAAAAAATACTTATTTGGCCCAGAAAGTTATCGGGAGTTTTGAGAAATGGGCCCCAGGACTCCTAAGTTAGCTAAACCATCACTCAGAACATTGTTTTTTTTTTCAGGGCACTTCCAATTTGTAAATACTCACCGTGGTAACCATACAATAGTTTTCCTTGTATGCACCACAGCATCCCAGAAAGCCAATAATGAAGACAATGATGCCGATGACGATGAGGAACACAGGGCCAGTCGTCAAACTGCTGTCACTGAGATGAATGAAGTCACCATACTTCAACTTGACAACTGCACCAACGATAATCAAAGCAAGGCCAGACAACTGGAATAAAAAAAATTACATACTAAGGGACTAAGAACAGCATTCCCTATCCAAGTTAACCTGTGATCGGGTGATTTTTTTTTCTTTTGAGCAAAGGAAAAGAAGGCCTGATACGTTTCTTAAACATGCTTCCATTTAACTCACTCCACTTAAAATGAACTAATCTTTTAGGCAGGAAGTCCATCAACAGCGAGGCCACTTCTTGGTATGGTTGTCTCACTGAGACAATCAAAGTTTACCAGAAGTTATGTTACTGTTTGTAGTCGGCGAGTATCTGCATGAACTATGCAGCAGTGCCGCCAGATATGCTCCAAATATTATTGTACACCAAATACTTATGTCAGCATAATATGTCAACCAATAGGGAGAACCCACACTGCCAGACACCAGAATGGTAACTTGAGTCAAATGTGGCAAGAGTGTGCAAGGCTGTGTAAAGTGAATGTCTTTACAGCTGTTAAAAATTCTCCAGCACTTCATGAGTATTTTTACGTTGTTCAATTTCAGATAAAATGTACATGTAAAAAACTATCAGAATTTCGCAGTTATCAGTAAAGCAGAGTGTAACTGTATTTTTACCTAAACAAAATAAATGCTTCAGCTTAAGTTTTTTGTTTCCATAGAGTGATGGTTACCACCTTTCAACCAATCACATGTGTGTATAGTATTCATTCAATGGTACATAAAAATAAATGAGAATATTAAGTGATGTTGTTATGACTATACGAGGGCTGCAGGAATTCCTAAAGTTAACAAAACAGGAAGGTAGGTAGCCAGAAAACACAACAAAACGTTTCATGAATTTAATTATAAACACTGATAAAAACACCAACCTCTTATGATACATGAAATATTTGATATTGCCACAGAAAAGCCTTGGCAAAAAAGTATTTTGAGGGCAAGTTTGTATGATGGTTTTGAATCAGTTCTGAATTATACAAACACGAAATTATATAAAATTTGCACACACATCTTCCTGTTTTAGGCTATCACTGAATTTTATTTGGATAAAATTTAATTTTTCTCTGGCAAAACGTACACACACAAAATTTTTCATAGGCCATACCAGTTCACGTTTCTTGAAAGTCAGGATAAGCTGAATACTTACATCAAAATAAAATGGCTCGTTTTGTGTGCTTTCTAACCGCGCGCACAATTTTACATTCTGTACATTTACTGCTTCAATAATTTACTGTCCTTCTTTCATTTTCCCATTGGGTCAGCTTTTACAAAGTCATTTGCGTTAAGAAAGTGGAAATAAGCTACCAATCGGTTTCAATACAACCTAAAAAGATCTAAGCGTTAACGTTTTGATTATAAACGCACGGTAGCGTGAAGGGAAGAGAACAGAATTTGCTTGTTAAACACTTCGGTTTACTTTATACTGGCAAGTTCAATACAACCGCCTCCGTAATTAATTTATAGAACTACAACGGCCAATATTTAGATCCTCCCACCAAAAATAGCCCGAATTAAGCAGTGACCGAAGTTCATAAATGTCGTTGAACGTTCCAAATGGTCGAGCGAAGGCGTTGGGCCTGTTCAGACGGAGCGACGCAAACTTCGACTCTCTCTATCAACGCGAAATATCGTAAATTCTTCGTAAAAATGTCACGAGGAAGGGCAAGAGAAAACGTCCATTTGGGTCAAACAAATTCATGTACAAACATACTTCCCGTGATAAGAAGAGTAAAAACCACAAACGAGTACCAAATTTATGCGCCATGCAAGGCAGAAGTGTACAACATCGGATCACAACTTTAGACGCCAACCGAGCGGGTCACGAAAAACAGTTCATACTTACCCAGAAAATAAAGTTGAAGAAGAACAACAGATATTTGATGAGAACCATTCCACCAGATGCCATCTTGCTATTTTCTTTTGCTTCAGACAGCCAAAGAACCAACTCCTAACAAGTTGCGAAATGCAAATGAACAAGCAGGAGTCAGGCGAAAAATACGAGAGTATGTTAATTTCAAGAGAACCCATTTTAAGCACTATACGTCACTTTCTCGTGGTTTCATTGGTTGTTTGAGATCCCGTGAGAGCTGTTAAGAAATACTGACAAATGTAAGCGATAAAAAAGTTTCGTGATGTCATTACAAACATCGTGAGGAAATAGTTGTTAGTCCGAGCTACAAAAGAAGCTAATTTTTTTCCTGTAAACGAAGACATTTAAAGGGAACAGGACTTATAGTATACATGTGTATCGCACACATCCAAATTCGCTGGAGTACAATTTTATTAGTTTCTAAAAGTCGTGCACTTTGTCACAGAATTTTTAACCCATATATTGAGTTTCCCGTTTCAAAACTGTGTTTTATTTGAGAAGGTGACGCTAATAATAATATGCATGAATGACTAAAAATAAAAAGTTAAATTACAGACGCTTAGAGTTAACTGAAGCATGAATACTTTTTTCCGCTTTCTTCTAAATCGGAACATTTATGAGCTGGAAATTACTAATGTATCCGTTATGGAGAATGTTTATAATTTGTCGATGAGCTTCTTAAATGGTTTTATTTCTACACAAATACGACTACGTAGCAGCAGGTTACAGTTTGTTCTGGAATGTTTGGATTTCAGGGGTAATTGGTTTTTGAGGCAGTTTCAATAATAAACAATACCATGAATGTTTTATTATGCCATTAATTTTGTATTATCTGAAAAGAATTTCATTAGAAAAAAAGCGGGCAAAACTACAAACATTCCGTTATACTTTCACGGAACAATTTCAAAAACGTCTTATATATATATATATATATATATATATATATATATATATATATATATATATAACTTTTGGAGGAGTAGGGAGGGGGTGTCTTTGTCACCTGGATTTTTGTGTGAATTCAATCAATCCAGGTTGTGGTTGGATGTGGCGCGATCTTGACAGAGTGCGAGGCCTTGACAAGTCGTGAAGATTTTCACTCTTAGCTGATTTTCATCTTCCGAATTACGCGCCCCCAAACGGTAAAACTCAAAGTTCAATAACTTTCTCACCTCTAATAATTCAGATAACCTTCAGTTTTGATTTACGATGAAGACGGATTTTTCCCAGGAGAAGCAATCCAAAAAGCGTAACGAAGTTGTGATCAGAGAAACACATATTAACAGAACACCAAAACTTGACGATGATCAGTGACAAAGTAGTTCTTTCCGTGTATAGAAGAACACCAAAACTTGCCGATGATCAAAGGCCAGATAGTTTCTGTCTGTATTAAGAAGGAGCACCAAAACACGCGGATGATCAAAGGCGAGGTAGTTCTGTCTGTATAAAATCCTATAAAGGGGAAAACCAAAACTCGCCGATGATCAAAGGCGAGATGGTTTTGTCTGAATAAAGACGAACTCCAAAACTCCGTTGCAGATGATCAAAGGCGAGGTAGTTCTTTCTCTATAAAAGAAGACCTCCAAAACTCGCCGATGATCAACGGCGAGGTAGTTCTGTCTGAATAAAGAAGAAGAACACCAAAACTTGCCGATGATCGAAGGCGAGATAGTTCTGCTGGTCTCTATTAAGAAGAACACCAAAACTCGCCGATGATCAAAGGCGAGGTAGTTCTGTCTGTATGAAGGAGGACACACCAAAACTCGCCGATGATCAACCGCGAAGTAGTTCTACAAGGAGAACTGCGACATGATGAATGCACTTTGTTCAAGCTGGCCAGGCATCCGGTGTACGGATGCTGGACTGTATACCTACATAAGTTTTTTAAAAGACCAATAAATGAGGCCAAACAGAATATGCGGTGTTTTGGAATCACAATCAACGTAAAAGTCGGTGAAGTTCGCCGGAATAAGTAACTACCTTAAAATCTATATAAATGAAGTGATATCATTCACCTGGATGGACAAAATCCTTGCGATTTCAAGGGCGTCTTCTTCATCCTGTTGTTGATACTGTCGAAGCCACCTATCACTTTCGCTGGCACAACCGCGAACATAATCAGCATAGCTGGACTACATCTTTCCAAGTCACGAAAAAAGTACTGAAAGCTACTGAATGAAACCCTCTAACGAACTCACGCGCTAAGAATACGGCGGAAACCACATGCAAGACACAATTAATCGTTTTGTTAACTTTTAAACACCTTTGCCATCCAAAAAGTTGACACCTTGTAGACAAAAGCTAGGCTTTCATACAGCTTTTCGGGACCAGAGCTATAATCAGAAATCAGAATGTATTTTATGATTAAGAAAAGCCCGCAAACCAACCGACCTGTTTCGTCGACTTTTAAAGATCAAGGGTTCGTTTCTCGAAACTCCCGATAACTTTCCAGGCCCAGTAAGTATTTTTTTCGTGCTCGTTTATTTATCAGTTAATGGTAATTATTGGCGCAATCGTAGCGATATGCTTCATGAAATTATAAAGATTAGAAAGTAGCTTTCAAAATCAATAAAAATTGTATAACTGTTGGAGAATATTGTGCGCATATAGTAGTTTCAGACTCGTCATCGGGAGTTTCGAGCAACGGGCCCCTGGTCTGAAATTTGGCCGGAGTTTGGAGAACCGGATGGCACGCGCCACACCCACGATCGCCAAGAAGTTGAGGATAATAAAAAATTCTGATTTTAGATTACATGTAGTTTTCAAACTACATTGAAGTATCAGTTAATTTGTAATGCGTTAACCTGTTAATATCTTAAAAATCATAAATTCGGCCATAAGCCACCGGAATTCCAACGTTCAACATAAACTTGGTCAAACTGAAAATCTGTAAAGCGTAGCGTGACAGCGTGACAGAGGGCCAGGAGTTGACAAGTCGTGACATTTTTCACTCTCAGCTAACAGGAAAGCCTGATTGCACCTCACGCGACGATGGAGTTCAAGTAGTGAAAACTATCTTTTGTCTTTACAGCTCATACATGTAGCTGACGTCTTCACGGAGCAATCGACACGCACATTCTTTTAATTTGAGGAGTTACACGTAGTAGTAGTTCTCTTAAATAAGACTGATGCTTCCTCTGTATCAACTGGTTTGGTTGCTTGTCTCGTAACGACTTGAAACCTCACCTCCCCTCCCCCCACAACCTACCCACCCGAACAGGCTTACGAAAAGGGATATCCAAAATACAAAGGACTTAATTTAAATGAGCCGAGAGGTGGTTCAAGTTTAAGGCCCAAAAAGCCATTTAGATTACTCATAGACCACAACTACTCTTCCCTACCTCCAAGAAGGAGACAGAAGAAGTAAAGACAGTTGAGAAGTTTGCGCGGAAGCTAACAGCCATGTTGTTGATAGGAGATTTTAGATTGTCCAGTTTTCAGTGTTGAGGGACAGGGGGGTTTGAACCTCCCGCTTCCCGTACCCTGTAATCCCGGTTCCCGCCCTGTATTTTTTGGCTCCCGCCCCTTTGCATTTTTTCGATTGCGAAATATTGCGCAATGTTGCGTAATTTTCCCCTTTTTCTCCCGCTTCCCGCCACCTTGGGAATCCCGCTTCCCGCCCCCTCTTCTCCCGCCTCCCGTACACCTCCCGCCCCCTTTTCTCCCGGTCTCCCGCCCCCCTGTCCCCCCCCCCCCCCACTTTTCAGCATGCTATGGTTTAATACACAATGTGTAGTTTCCAAAACTCCTTTTTATACAAGGACGAAAAGAACTATATTACTTCATGATGGTCATATATACAAGTATTTATTTACAGGGAGAAACATTTCCGCTTGAAATGTAACTGTCATGTTTCAGTTACCAGTCTGGTTATAAGAACAAAAAATATACGCAACGAGTTTTCCTCGGCGAGCTAATAATTATTTTAGACATGACCTGTTCATCATGTGATACGGTTAACGACTTCCAAGCGGAAAAAAGTCATAAACTATTTAGGTCGCTGTAGGTCATGTGAAACCTTGGCAACAGAGCGTAACACAAGAAATTGAGTTAGTGATAAATTTCAAAACTCTCTTTACCTTTTCAATAGAATATTCAACTAAGAAGGTTATGAGAATGTTGAAGGACATGAAAAAGAAGACTTGACCTAATTCTTCGAATATAGCCTTGACTTCAGAGGAAGGCAAATTCTCCCACCAAAAATAGTGAAGTTAAATGAGTAAAGAACGACAAGGATTGAAATTTTCATCTACTGAAATTTGACGCCCCTAAACGGTTAAACAGCCGCCCAAAAATGCAATACAAAATTCTTCAGAGTTAAATAACTTTCTCACCGATAAAAATTCTGATAACGAGAAGTTTTCTTTTCCCAAGGAAAAGCAATCCAGGTGTTTGGAAATTGAGAGTGATTGAAATTCTGAACTTGGAAATAGTTTTCAAAACTATGTGTTGAAGTATTAGTTTAGTTGTAATGTGTTAAACTGTTAATAAATTAAAAATAATAATTTCGGCCGTAATCCGCCGGAAAACTAACGTTCAAGATAAACTTAATCAGAGAGACATCCATTTCGTCAGTAGAAACACTTCTGAAAATCATTAGTTTTCCTTTACGATGAAGTTCATATATTGACAGAAGGAAAATATTCCTAGCTTGCTTGTCCTTGTTTGTATTGTTCCTCTCTGTTTCTTTTTAAAAGCTGGTTTATACAGTATTCATTTTCTTGTCCAACTTCTGTTAGTCTCAAATCCATGGTTCGTATCGTCGAGTTTTCTTCCATTCCCTCTTGTAACGACTTTCCACCGTCCTAAAAATTAAAATCCGAAACGATATTGAATGACAACAAAGAAAAATATTTAGTAAGCTGTATTCATCATGACCCAAAATTAGAAAATTTTCTGTGTGACATCAATCATAATAATTATAATCATAATAATTATGATAATTATAATAATCAATACTTGTAATTATGATAATTATCATGGATCTTTTACAACTCCCTTGATACTTGTGTAGTTAATTCCGAATGTCTTGCCTCTTAAGTGAAAAATCTTAAGAAATCCATTATTACTGATTATAATAACCTCTCAATATAACGCGCGTTCTGGTTGGTTGAAACAGCGTGCTTTATCAGAGTACAGATGCACGGAGTAATCCGTGACGCCATTCTGCGCCCGCTGGCGACCTGAAAACATTTCTTGTGCGCGCTTGCAAGCTATGAATAAAACTTGTTTTCTTACAAATTAAAGCCAACTTCTTTACAAATGTGAGCAAAGCTATATTATAAAACAAATAAGAAAGCCAAAACCGTGCTTTGTTCTGTGATAAAGCACTCAAGAAAGTGACGAGAGCACTCAAGAAGTAGGGAGAAGCAATCGCCTGCGGCTCGTGTTCACCCTACACTTCTTGAGTGCTCTCGTCACTTCCTTGCGTGCTTTATCACAGAACAAAGCACGGTTTTGGCTTTTTTATTTGTTAAATTTTATTCAGTAGAAACGATCGAGTAATTGCATACAGCAAAAACCTGCATATGAGAACCTAGGGTCTTTTGCTAAGTTAGCCTAAAAAGGTTCTTATATTTTTGGTGTCTACTGAGAAGTTAGGATGAATTGTTTAGGTTCTTAAAGGGGCTACGTCACGGTGATTTTCACGTTTTGAGGTGAAAAAAGTGCCGGAATTCAAATTAAACGCCTTTTCTCGTACATGAAATGCACTATAACACCAAGAGAAAGAAATCGAATGATTTTCTTAAAGGGAGAACAAACTGAAATTAGGAATCTATGAAATTCATGAAATTAGGAAAATATGAAATTCATAATCAGTTTCGGGTGAATTTTGACTAGAAACAAAGGATGAACTTGAAAACATTAGCCTAATGTTCTCAAGTCGAACCATTTCCATCCCAGAAATCCGCAACCCAACACACTTAATTATAGTTTGAAAGAACTGGTAGAGAAATTTTAAAGTAGACTGAGCGAGTATTTTGGGTTTCCTTTGATCGCAATGTGTCTTTTAGCGTTTTAAAGTACTCATAAAAATTGGTGACAGTGCCCGTTTAAATATAGACTGCTAGCAGACCCTTTCTGGATAGTCGAGAGGACGCACGAAATAGCCGAGCGAAAAAAAGGCTCTTCTCTTTTCTTTTCTCCTCGCTCCAGTTTCGCTTGGCTTTTCGCGCACCCTCTTGACTATCCAGAAAGGGACTGCTAGCGGTCTACTTTAAATAGGTTCTTATTTTCTGAAGAATGAAGGCGAATGAAGAACTGATTAACGGGAAGGTACGGACTAAGAACCACTAAGCGTGATAGGGAGAATCCTCTGACAACGACAACCGCAACTTACAGACAAGACAAACAAACAAAGAACAAAAACACCAACGACACTCCGCCAGTGACATACCACAAAGAGACAAGCAAAGATACTCACCGGTCCAATTGTGTTACACGACAAGTTTAGATCAATCAGCGTTTTGTTTGTAACTACAACCTTTTTGAAAATAAACACAAAATATGTGCGTTGATACGTAGAAAGTCAGTCAAACAAAACACTACGGTAATAATAAGAGACTGGATTAATCTCACGTTACCGACCATCTCCCCAAGCGACCACCTTTACGAAATCCCCGCGTTTGAACAAGTTCATAGTCGAACACTGCATTTCTAATGCCTTGTAAACGTTTACGTGTCTTAGGCCATCGCCTTCGTGAAATCCTGTTTGAATCAGTTGTCGGTTCTCGCTTCGTATGTGCACTTCCATTATCACCAAAAATGACTGGGAACGGACTACAATTATTAAAAGTAGGAAAATTACCTATTTTGGTCCAAGGAAGCGGGCTGCATAAACTCCGTACTCAAAAATCCGCTACCCCACTGGCATCTTACCAAGGTTTTCGATAAAAATTTGGGTTTACCAACTGAGTTGATAAGGTAAATTGGTCACCGTAAACACATAAAGAGCTGACGTTTCGAACGTTAGCCTTTCGTCACAGCGTATCAAGGAATTATGGGTTGTATGTGAGTTAGATAATAATGGCTTTTGACTTTCTTTATGGTGGCCAATTTACCTTATCACTTCAGTTGGGCAATCCACAATTTCCGTTTCTCGCCTTCTAACCATCCCTCTTATTCAGAGCGTCCCCAATAGGGTTCTTTGATCCCGTCATCCCGACCAAAATTTCCCCTCAATCCCGTAATCTCGACGGTTTTTATAAGCTTATCCCGATCCTGAAATAGCTTTTAAAAAGTGCTTTACAGAGGTTCCAGATTCCATCATCTTCGGTGAACCAGTCAAAGATGGAGAGATAAGAAAAGTGGTACGGTCTAAATAGGCACATGACAAGAGCGAGGAAAACGTGGGCAAGGATGTTTCACTTTTTGTAACCGGATACCGGTTCTTAACAACAACCATTCCCGAGTCTCGCATCGTAAAACCGCTAAATCCCGTATCCCGTTCAGAATTACAATCCCAAATCTCGCTCCCCCTTTTCTCTAAAATCCCGATTCCCGATCTTCAAATGAGCCAAATCCTGGATCCCGAAAAACCTATTGGGGGACCCTCCATTCAAGGTTTTCCATACCTGTGACAATATAGCCGCGGTTGGTTCGCCCAGGTCGTTGCTACCCAAGTGGACATGTGTGAGAGTGTTGTTCTTTAAAAGTGCACGGCAGATTGCTTGTCCTCCATCATCACCGAGTCTGTGAAAAATTGCGAGAGTTCAGTACGATTATGTCATCGTGGACAGTCAATCGAGAAGGGGGAAGTTTCAGATAGCTAGCACTAAACTCTAATCATCTAAAACGGGTTAACCCCTTCAGCACTGATATAAAAATGTATATTCTCCGTATATTTCTAAGAAAACTAGTAAGGCCGAGAACTTACCTAAATATCAAGACATCTCATCCTTTGTGATCACATTCTTTATTCTCATCACTCGAATGTTTCAACAAGTAGTGATGATATAAAGAGAAATTTCATTTTCGTCAGGGGTTAAGCATAGCAACGTTTTCGAGATATTAACTAGTGCAATATCGTCCAATAGTGTTGAACTGAAACGAGTTTCTGTTTAGGATATCCAGTCGTTCGAGATAGCCTTTTGAAGCCCTCGTTAGTATAACAAATGTTTGGACACGTAAAAGGTAGCCTGCGTAGCAAGCGTTTCCGTAAGGTTTTCCGCACGTTCGAGGCATTTTTCGTTTTTTAGCCGCGCGAAAATTGGGGCGAGCGCAAAAAAGTGCGTCACGCACTTTTTTGCGCTCGCCCCAATTCTCGCGCGGCTAAAAAACGAAAAATGCCTCGAACGTGCGACCTTACGGAAACGCTTGCTACGCAGGCTACGTAAAAGGGAGCTTACTTGAAGAGGGGAGTCTTAATTATGGAGGAAGTGACCTTATTGTGTAAGCTCATTTATTTCAGTGTATAAAATAATGAAATGCATGCTTGAACAGATATTTCTGCATAAAAAGCCAAGAGCAATGCGCAAAACGAAAGGGAGTAACTTTTTCTACATTCAGAGTTAACCATCACGACAGAGTTCTTTAAACATAGAAAAAGGCGTTATAGTTCGCAAACGACAAACATGTACTAAGGAATATTTTAGTCTATTATTTTAGATGATAAGAAAGTGAAGCATAAAGAAAGGAGCTTAACAGAGCTTAATAGAGGGAAGCAGCTGTTATGGAGTGAAACAACCTTTCATTATCATCAGCTAGACAAAAATGACATCCACACACCTGTTTAGCCTAAGATTGATACTTGTGAGTGTTGTGTTCTTGCCCAGGGCGTGTCCAATTGCAGCTGCACCATTTGATCGTATCTTATTGTCACACAGGTTTAGGGTGGTTAAGTTACACCGTCCATTCAACAGCTTGCCTACCGCTCTCGCTCCACTATCGCTGATTTTGTTATGTGAAAGATCTGAAACATTGAATATAGTATCCAAATGAGATTTTTTCAATCCCTTTATTACTAAATTCAAACCTTAGTTAATGGTCATTTTAAACTAGTGAAGCATACGCAAAGTGTGTCACAACATGGTATATTCAGTGCTCAGGAGATCTTGGCATCTTTATTCAAATTCTCCTTACCGGTCTCCATACATTTCATTGATTACTAATTGGGAGAACTTGTTAAGACATCAAGACAATTCATCTCTGAACTGAGATGACAATGTGTGACTGTGTGATACGAAATCAAGTCATAACCCTTTAAACCTCAGTATCATTATACAAATTCTCCTTACTGGTCTCCATTCATTTTGTTGTGTACTGGTTGGGAGAACTTGCTTAAACATCAAGATAATTCATCTCTGGTGATTATTTCCTAAATTCTCATGACCTGTATGTGTTATAATGCACTGATATGATGAGGAGAAATTTGATACTGATCACTATTGGGGCTTTAAGGGTTATGGCCATATAAAAAGCAGGTGTGTTCACTATACCTACCTAAAGTAAGAAGAGAAGGATGGTCCAGAATATGACTGATAAGAACACGGACTTTCTCATCATCGACACCACTACGATGAAGATGGAACACTTTAAGGGTGTGACATGCCTTTACTGCCTGAAAGAAGAGGTAAAAGACAAGCTTAATGATCTATAGACAAGTGGAGGCGCAGAATGGTGTTACTACAGTGCAGATCAGCAGACCGAGGAATCTGCAAAACCTCCTGAACCTATATTTTTTCTTTCTTTTTTTTTTAAAGAAAAAAAGGTTTTCCTTAACACTGTTCAAAGTTTAAATAAATAATTAATTATTAGTAATTAATAATAATAATTATAAATCAACATTTATAACAATTGAAATAAACAAAGTTTCCAATTTTTTTTCTTTCATGAAAAAAAGGTTCCGCCGGTTTTGTGGTCTGCTGATCCATATTTTAGTAACACCCGGTACAGGAGTTAGATAATCAAGTGGGAAGAAAAGATGGGACACTGTTAGGGTGCGACATGACTTCACCGTCTGACAGAGGAGAAAAAAGACAACCCAATTACACTGAGTACAGGGAAGTGGTGATGTAGGTCACAGTGAATAAATGTTGAAAATACTTCAGACTTGACTGAAATTAAAAACTCAATGGGTGAGGGACACTTCTTCAAAATGACACAGCTGAAGCCTGCAAAATAGAGTTGATGATGATGAGGATGAGGATGAGGATGATGATGATGATGATGATGATGATGACAATGATGATGATGATGATGATGATGATGATGATGATGATGATGATTACGATTATGATGATGATGATGATGATGATGAAGATGAAACAATTTTTCTGATCAGACCATTTGTCAGTCCAGAGGCAATGTTGATCGGACAAGAAGTCAGTCTGTTCAGATACTGGTTTTTTTTTTTTTTTTTTTTTTGCTGTAAGTTACCTTAAAGGTTGTCAGTAAAATTTATGATTTCTGTTCCAAATTACGTGTTATTGACTACCATATTACACCTTGCAATTTGTCAGGCCAAACTGAGCTTTCACCAATCAAAATCCCAAATTCACCATATATTTGCCAGATGACACCACCTGGTGTTATTTGCATGCTTACATAAAGTTGGCCCTTTCAAAAGCTAGGGCATACAATGTATGCTATCACAAGGGTCCCTAATAAAACTAACTGCAACAGCTAAAACTATACACCACATCCTTACTAACAGGGAAGGACTATAAAAGCTATAAAAAACTACCATATCTAAAAAGGATACTGGGAAATAAGACACTGTTAAAAATAAGAAAATTACAAACTATTAAAAACCTATGAGCTTATAGCCTATTAAAGATTTTACATCCATCATTAGTATATGTAATCGCATGAGGCCGAGTAGAATTAAGAATAAATTTTCACGCGTATTTTCAAAGTTTTCACAAAATTGCCCGAGTCGCGTAGCGACGAGGGCAATTTGTGAAAACTTTGAAAATACAAGTGAAAATTTATCCTTAATTCTACGAGGGCTCAATGCGATTACTTGTTTATAACATAGAGGGCAAAATTTTCTGAAAACTTTTCATTGCACGTCGAAACACAATCCGCCGCCGGCACTCAGAATAAACAATTCTCCACACAAGCAGTTTATTAAACTGCTACTCAGCGTCCAGAACAAAAAAAGAAACTGTCTTTTATGCATATGTTCATCTTTTGAGATAATTACAATTCTAGTTCGTTGACAAACTCACACTCAAAACTCAAACTAAGTAAATTTATTTAAGCTTACCTGAGTTGCGAAGCGACCTCTCGCTCGCTGAATTAACCAAGGTTTTCGGTAGTTTTAGAACAAATAACCATTTGCTGTTTCCCGTGAAACGTTCAGGTTCACCTTCTAGAATTCCTCTTAGAACTATCAGCCGATTACCATTACCATTTTTGCCAACCAACTCGGCTAAATTTAAACTCTGAAACTATATTCTTGAGTTGAACAACTCAAATCCAATTCAAAATCTGCTTTCGTTTCAAGACGCTTACAAAATGCAAATGGCGCGCTCTCGCGCTCAGCCAATCAAATGCGAGTATTTTTGGCGCTTGCCCAATCAGGAGTCAGTAATTTTGCCCTCGTTGGAAAGAAAATTAAGAAAAAATGCCCCCTGTCTCTACCAATCAGCAATCAGTAATTTTGCCCTCTATGTTATAATAGTAGTTATAACATAGAGGGCAAAATTACTGATTGCTAATTGGTTGAGACAGGGGGCATTTTTTCTTAATTTTCTTTCGGACGAGGGCAAAATTACTAATTCCTGATTGGCCAAGCGCCAAAAATACTCGCATTTGATTGGCTAAGCGCGAGAGCGCGCCATTTGCATTTTGTAAGCGTCTTGAAACGAAAAGCAGACTTTGAATTGGATTTTGAGTTGTTCAACACAAGAATATAGTTTCAGAGTTTAAATTTAACCGAGTTGGCTGGCAAAAATGGTATGGAAATCGGGTGATAGTTCAAAGAGAAATTCCAGAAGGTGACCCTGAACGTTTTACGGGAAACAGCAAATGGTTATTTGTTCTACAACTACCGAAAACCTTGGTTAACTCAGCGAGCGAGAGGTTGCTTTGCAACTCAGGTAAGCTTGAATAAATTTAAGCTTACTTAGTTTGAGTTTTGAGTGTGAGTTTGTCAATGAACTAGAATTGTAATTATCTCAAAAGATGAACATATGCATAAAAGACCGTTTTTTTTTTGTTTGTTCTGGACGCTGAGTAGCAGTTTAATAGACTGCTTGTGTTGAGAATTGTTTATTCTGAGTGCCGGCGGCGGATCGTGTTTCGATGTGCAATGAAAAGTTTTCAGAAAATTTTGCCCTCTGTGTTATAAACAAGTAATCGCATTGAGCCCTCGTAGAATTAAGGATAAATTTTCACTTGTATTTTCAAAGTTTTCACAAATTGCCCTCGTCGCTACGCGACTCGGGCAATTTTGTGAAAGCTTTGAAAATACGCGTGAAAATTTATCCTTAATTCTACTCGGCCTCATACGATTACATATACAAACACATACCTTGGCAAGTAGAAGGCAATCCCTGGCTGTAAATTGAAATAAATTCCACTCAAAATTCATCCCACAGTCGCAAACTCTGTTAGTGAGAAAAAAAAAACAAACAAACATTTAAAAAATCTTGTTTCCATCAGCCTTAACTTCCCCTCCCACCCCCACTGCAAAAATTCAGGCTATGGTTGTCAGGCATGAGGTCCTCATTCTCCTCCCCAGAGGCCGCAATCCTTTTCGTTGGCACCAAGGATCGAGACCTCCGGAGCCGATTTTTTGAGCATGCGCAGAATACTTGCTTTGGATTTTCAGCCAATCACATTTGCCAGATTTGACAATGAGTCTGTGATTCACGGACGTCTGGTCTTGGCGCTGGCCAGAGGTCTCAATCCTTGGTGCTGACCAAAAGGATTGCGGCCTCTGGGGGGTGGGAATGTGATCGAGGTCCTAAGCTTGAATAGAACTTGTAAATTATAGCCTATACATGGCAGGCATCTGAGGATGCAATTTTACAGCATGCGTGAGGCTGACATCTCGAGTAAGAGGGCTGATCAGACAGGTAGGTACTGGTAACTCATTGTAACAATAAAACACAACTGCCTGGTTCATGTAACATGCATGAAAAAAAACTGGACAGTTTTTTCCCGCAGTGCTGTGGGGGTTGGCCTTTACATAACGGCCCTCATGGTAATAACCAATTTAACTTAAAATTTGCAAGAACAGGAATAACGACAAATATGCAACAACAAAAGAGCAGCAATTTCTTAATTGGTACAGCTGTTACGTAGGAGTCTGTGGATGAAATCCTAAAATGTGACCGTTTAAATGAAAGCTATTGAGCAGTACTTTACTGTGGTACTGTTACCATGCGGTACAAGGTGGTTCTACCTTTTGAGTGTGTGGATAAAATCCAGCAGTGTGACCATTCAAATGAAAGCTACCGAGCAGTACTTTCCTGTGGTGCTGTTTATTATGCTGTACAGATGGTTCTACCTTTTGGGTCTGTGGATAAAATCCAGCAGTGTGACCATTCAAATGGAAGCTAGTGATTGCCACTTTCCTGTGGTGCTGTTCGTTATGTTGTACAAGGTGGTTCTAATTTTTGTGTCAAATGGATGAAATCTTAAAGAGTGCCTTTTCAAAATTAATGAAAGCTACTGAGCAGTGCTTTCCAGTGTTCATTATGCTGTGCAGGGTGGTTCTAGCATTTGAGTCTGTAAATGAAATCTTAAAGTTTGACCTTTCAAATGAAATACTTTTCAGTGGAACTGAGAATGAAGCTAATATTCAAATGAAAGTGCTTTATTCATGGTTGAAATTGGGTGTCTACTAAGAAGGAGAAATCAGGAGTACAAAAAACAAAAAAAGAGTTTGAAAAAAAAGACAATAAGAGCTTACCCATAAGTTAAATGCAGTTCTTCTATATGAACTAGCCCTGGAGTTATAAGACCAAAGTCAAAATGATCAATGTTTGGACCATCCTGCCCTGCATCACTACCACTGTAAGATTAGGGAAAATAATAATAATCAAAATAAAACACCAGAGTTAATGAATATACATGAACATGTAAGACAGAAACGACAAACACTTCTCACTGTCCCAGGCTTCAGGGATCCTATGTGTAAAATTCATTTAAAAAGAAAAAAAAATGAAACAAAACAAAAACAAAATGAACAAACTGGAAATAGTGTGGTACGTACAAAGTGTCTTATAACCTCCAGTTGGTTTAACAAGATGGATAGTTCCTTCCAGGGAAATCAAAATGAAACAGAATATATCCCAAACTCTCAGAAAAAAGAACCCACATGAAGCAATCACTATCTTAAAATCCGATGGGACTAACATAACTTTGTTGACAGCAGGCCTCAAAATTATTATAATATTATTTTTTCCCAGGAGCAATTCTGCTCCTAGGTCCAAAATTTTACGAGTAAATTTGGTCTAACAAGGAGCAGAAAATGTATTATGAAAAGTATTATGAAAATGGGCCAAACACTGAAGGAGCAAATTTGCTTTTAAGTTATTTTATCAGGAGCAAATGTCCTTGAACTAGTCGCAAATTGCACATTTGCGACCGTAAATTTCGAGCCCTGATTAACAGATTGACAGTGATTGACAGTAATTTCTGTAATTTCTGTTTCTCAGAAACGGTAATTCACGGAATAATAAATCAACTCCTATTTCCATTTCCTCCCTCTCCCTCTTGAAAACCCTCCTTGTTTTAACTGTTATCTTGCATAATTTATTCATTCCACTCATGCACAGGATCTGAGGAAAATAGGATGACTGCTCGCAGTCTAGGTTCTCAAGGGACAGTTGCAAAGGATTGTTTCGCATGTGAAGATCTTGCTTTTGTCTTTTTTTTTACTTTTGGAGGGAGAATTTTGCCTGACTTTTTCCTGGGTAGTTGTTTTGTTGTTTGCTTGTTTTTGTTTTCTTTTTTCTAGTGGAAGGGGGCATGTTGACCCAGGATTATCATTTGGGTGGTATTAATTATTTTGGCCCCTTATGTAGCTGCCTCTGTGAGGTTCAATAGCCCTGTGCTTCAATGTGAAATCGTATTTAATTTATTTTAGGTGCAGTACTTACGCATCTGAAGCATCATCATCTTTGATCAATGCTTCTTTTACTGGTGGTAGAAGCTGTCTTATGTTTAATCCTCTCACATAAGGAGCTGACAACTTGAGTGTTTCATTCAGCTATTCAAAAAAATAAACATCGTGGCTTAATTCAACAGTTATACCCTGCACTTGCAAATAATTTTTTTTACCCTGATTGACTAATTGGTTGAAACTGGAAGTGGAAAACACACAGAGCTGTTGCATGTTTGGAATATGATAAATGGATAACCCAAAATTTATGTCTGTCTGTGAACTGCATTACCACTACTGGTTTTAGTACAGCTAACTAGTTTTAACACTCCACAAACCAGTGTATAATTATATCACTTATAGCTTTCAGATACTTTTGGCACAACTTTGTATGTATGTGGTACGTGAAAACTGGTAACTCACCAAAGTTGGATCTGTGGTTTCTGGAACAAAATTTTCAATAATACCTGCATAACAAATACCAAAGCCATTGTAAATTTGTGCACATTGCTCAATTCAAATTGATCAGACAGATATCAAACTGCAACCAGAAGAAATAGTCAGTCGCTGACCCTAGTGGAGCTTATAATATAACTATTTTTTTAATCAGTTAAATACAAGGAGCTAGGTGTATCATTAGGATTGATTACCGACCCGTGCCATGGGTAAGCGAGCCTGTGCTAACTAAACCAGTTGCCTGACATGGCATATGTTTTGGTGCCTGAGTGCACAGTGTTTACAGTCCCTTATTTTTCTGGGAATTCAAAGAGATCACTGCACACTTGACATTCAAAAGGACACCATCTTGTGAAATCTTGGAGTCTGGGGAGTGAAACAAACTACTTAGGAGAAGGGGAGTAATTTGGTCACTTGTTAGTCTGAGACAGTCAAGATGGAGGTCATTTTAATTAACTACACCCAGTCATGACCAGTGAACGCCAAGACAAAATATGACTGTAAGCAGTCAAGTTGGAGAGATTAACACTGTGGAGGAAAGAGTCTTCAGGGTAAAGACAAGCCCAACAGTAATGGCACAGTGTGAGAGCAATCGCATTGGTTCAAGCCTTGTCATCATCTACAGGTGTACAAATTGCGTGGTTGGTATAGTTTTGGTTCATCTTCCACATTCCTTATGTTTTAAGTCTCTCTAGAATGTCAAGCTTAGATTAATTTTCTCCAATACATAATGTACCTTTTTCAAATACAGTGTTTAAGAGAGAGTGAAAGCCAGGCACATAAGCCATACAAACCTTCTAAATTTCTTTCAAAATACATTCTTTTCCAGCTGTTTCCATGCTGGTTGATATCACACACTTCCCATCTTGCTTTACAACATCTTTTCCAGTAACCTTCGTCAGAAACTAGATTTGCCGTAACCCTGTCAAAGAAAATTAAAAGATTAGTGCAGAAGATTATTTTTATTAAGGTTTGTGGAGATACAATTACTGCAAAACCAGTTCAACACACAAACGATAATGTTTGAAAAGGCAATGAAACATCAAACCTCATTTAATTATACCTAGGAACACATCACGCTTCCTTGGTGTAACACGTAGAATGCATGATGCACTTGTATCTATACTTTTCATATGGTAATACTGTATTACACAATATTTACACGAGACATAAATATTTGATTCACATGTAAGAAGGAAAGCATTACTTTGCAAAATCACTAACTGGTAGAAGGGTGTCAAGTTGCAAGGTTTGCTTACTTCATTGCAATTTCAGTTGACAAAGCATCAAGGACTTTCGACTTGTGTTTTGGGAGGAGTTCGTCGAGAATTGGATTATCTGAAATAGAAAGAAAGCAACACTCTTTACTTCAAAGTGGCGAGGACCCAAGGGAGGTTCAGTGCATCATACATCATAAGGATTAATTTCATTGGCACTTTCATACAATTTATTTGTCTATAAAAAAAATTGGGCATCTTGGAAATCTTGACAAAAATTAGCGTCAGGAATCTCTGGCTCCCTAGAATTTAGACTGTCTCTAAGTCTCAAATTTTGATAATTTGGATCTCGAGGTCTCATAAATTTGTAACCAATATCAATTTGACAAGGAAGAGAATCAGGAGTCTAATTTATTTCTGTCAGCAGCAATAAATAACTAACACATAATGAACAAGAACAGTACTGTTGTAAAATTTCAGCTATTGAAATGAATCAGAACTGAATCTAGTGCAACTAGATGTCCAGGTCTCCAGCTCCAATTTGATAGAAACACTCAAGTCTCAGAACCAGATTTTTAAACAGGGGTCTCACAGTCTCCGACTTATCATTCTTTATCCCTAAGACATGAGCCATAATTTATATAAGCCACAATCACAGCTGATACTGTAGCAGTAAGTTGCATTCCTACAGTTTCTTACCTTCAAAGTTTCCAACAATGTGCTTTACACAAAGTTCTGTGAGCAGCGGAACAGTGGCGAGGCTCCTGAAAGACAATACCATAATAACTGTGAACAATTTGACTTGTCTTTGGCAAGCTAACTTGGTCATGACTACTGTATGGTTAATTATCAGACTGGAGATCATTAATTACATTCATTCAGGGTTAAAACTTGGCGGTCGCATGGTCGCCTGTGGCGATTAAAAAGTGTCCAGGGCCACTAAAAGTTGAGGTTTGATCGCCCGAAGGGCGACTACGATTTGAGAAGTGCGAATAAAATAAAATGTTCTTTCCTTTCTTTCCTCGACTCTAAGTTCATCAATTGCAGTAAAAGTTTAGTTCTAAGGCGCAAACTTCAAAGTCGTTCGTGATCGAGTTTTTAGATCGCTCCGACATGTAGACGCCATTTTGATTTTACTGACACAAGAATCCAGACACACCCAGAGTTTAAATTATGCGGTACGTTTTCAAACATGAATATCGGCAACATCACTCAATACTGCTCGATATAGTAGACTTACTTTTCACCTGAATTCAAAAGCAATCGAAAGAAACTTAGAATGGTGATACTGAAGTTATAGATGTTGACAAGATCGTTTTGTCCGTATTTGGAAAATAATGGTCTAGTTTTCCTTTGGTAGCCTTAGGACCAAGTCAGAAGCTATAGATGAAGAAAGAGCAAACAAGAACGAGACGAATGATCCCCAACACAGACCGAACAGAGTTTTTAGTATAATAACAATTTTACCGGTTTTTCGACAGTACATTGGCAAATGTGAGCTTTCAAGACAAAGTTAAGATCAAGCAAATTTCTTTTGGCGTTTCAGTCGAACACCCTACTAAAAAACACGGGCTCCAACAGCCACAAGGCGGTTATTCGAGTAAAAATGGTTTAAATTTTTTTTGTGTTAGTAGAGGAAATTTGAAGGCTACTTTATTTTGGGCTGGGCCACTAAGAATTTAGGGATACTGGCCCGAGTGGCAATCAAGCACTGAAGTTAAGTTTTAGCCCTGTTCATTATATTAAAGTGCACTTACTGCAAACATAAAAATAATTCCAGAAATAATTCTTGTAATGCTTTTTCTGGTTTGCAATGTAATAACAATAATACTACATATGTATTAAATTTAAGGTTATGAAAACAGAAAGGCATATTAAATAGTTTAGAATGACAATAATGATGATGACCATAATAATGATGATTGTGTAGTTCCAGAAAATATCCATACTCTCCCCACGGAAGGTTTTTGTTTTGCACCCCCACACCCCCCAGGAAATTCCAGTTAAGCTTCATACTGTCCTTCTAATAGTTTGGCTTTTAAACACCCCCTCCCCCTAGGAATTTCCAATGACATTCCGTGGGGGGAGTATGGATACTTTCTGGAACCACACATTGTGTCGTTATGATGGTGGTGATGGTGGTTCATGGCGATAATGGAAGTACAGTAATAACGATGGATATAATGACAATGGCAGTGATAATGATGATGTTGATGATGAACAAGGGGTTTATAGATATCCACCGTGCACACATCACTCACATCTCATGGCACTTTACAAACAATTTGGAAAATGAGATTGAATAGTATAAAAAATTAATTTTCTTAAAATGTACTCAAATAACTAACCAGTCTGGATCTTCAGCAATGATTCTTCGCATCAGCCGTGGATCAGCAGCTGGGTTATCCTTTGTTGCAAACACCTGAAAATCACAAAAACCAGTTAACTAATTTCTTTCATAATAAATTAGAATAAAGATGTTCAAACAACTTCTCCTAACCACTACATTTAAAGATATATAAGCTTAAGCTTGTATATCTTATTTGTACCTATCTAAGCTTAAGCTTAGATAGGTACAAATAATTTTAATATATTGATCCCCTCCACCCCCTCCCCCCCCCCCAAACCCACTTGTATCAGAAACTCCCTTGTTTGCTGGTGGAGTGGTACTACAAAAAACGGCATGTTACTATGCAATCTAGAATTTAATCAAGCTTCTGTGTGGAGAGTACACATGCAGAGGTCCTGAGGGAGGAGACGAATTATTGAATCCAGTTTACAGCTGTAAATGGACAAGACGATATTTTGTTGCATAAATAAAGGCTGTCTATGTCTGTGCCGATTCTGTTCATGACGACAAATCTCTTCTTGACTGATTTAAAAGGGGAAAGCTGATTGGAATGTTGTTTTTTTTTGTCGAAAAATTGCAACTCTTTTCAAGGTTTAGTTTTAGAGCTTTGCACACATGTTTCCACATTTTACCAAATTCAAATATCTCCACCTCTAACGTGTTTTACGCCTACTCTAAGCATACAGCAAAGAACAACATCATTAAACAGCCAAAAAATTACCGGAGATGCAATTTTCCTGCCTGCAACTTCCATAATTTCGCGTTCGGAGTTCAGACCTTTTTACAAAGTTCTCCAAGTTGTTGTTGCTATGGCCGTCCAAGCAAGAACCTCGCTCCCAGGAACGACTGAACCTGGAAGAACTGGGAACAAGTTTGTTCAAAACCCCGTTACCAGGGTCTTTGGGTTGGAGGCGACGCGGGCTCGAAAGCAATGCTTGGCCAGCAGATTCATTACGGCGCACGCGCATATTATTCTGGCCAGCCTGGGCCCAGTCCCTCTTCGGGAACTTCCAAGAATCGGAAGGAAATATGTACTAATTAGAGTACAACTCGAACGTTCAATATTTCAAATTTCTTCGAAATCGAAAAGGAAGTACATATCAAAAGACCTTGGAGAAAACATCTATGCTCTATTTATCAAGGAAGTTTCGCGATCGGTATGTTTTCGAAAACTCCTGGACAAATTGCCCAATCTCGATTCAGTTTTGGATGGTAAAGATGCAGCAATGAGGGTAAGAAGATACTTATTTTATGTTGTATATTTCTTGCCTTCTTCTTGTGATCCTTGTTCTTGAAAATGCCAGAAATATGTAATAACCGGAAATGTAATGTCAGTGATCGGTGAGATATATTTTTAAAATAATAAGTTATACACATGAACAGCTTCGTTTCTATGCGTAACTTCGACCTAAGCTTGTAGACGTTACTAGTTACGTTTATACTCTTTGATACGTTATACATATACGAATTCTATTCTTTCCCTCAGGCTGCCAGTTTTTGTACCTTTCTGTCCAAATTTTAACTGATATCAATAGTTAAAGAAATCTCGAGGTACTCTGCATACATACATATTGTCTACTGTTGTGACAGACTGCCATATAGTCTTTCCTGTAGCTAGGAAGAAGAATTCTCACAGTTCTCAAAGCAATATCTCATCCATATTTTTGGCCACAAACTGTGAACGGTCATCATTTCAGTTAGTGCAGCAATACCCATTCCCCTTCCCTGAGGGGCACTTGGACTTCTCATCCTATGGGTGGGGCATGTAAAGTTTCTATATTGTCCTGACAAGTGGACAGTTTTGACATAAACTTTGTAATTCCCTCGTCCGTAAACAAGATTCTGAGCAATCTCTTAGAATGAAACATGAAGAAATTTCTGGCAGTGTTGAAAGATGGAATATTCAGTATGTCATCATGTACATGGGACAAAGAAAAATCTAAGCCCTCGATGAAGTCGAATGCATGACCTGTATACTACTCAGATGCCCTAGCCACTGAGCTACTGGGAGATTTCATGTAAAGAAAGGCCATACATTTGGGAACACTATGTATATTTATGCATGGATTAGTAATGTCAAAAGCATCCTTAATTGTTCTGATGAAGAAAGGAAGATGCTAACTTTTAACCCTTTAAACCACAACAGTGATCAGCATCAAATTTCTTCCAATCATACCAGTGCATTTTCGCACATACAAATGTACAGGTCGTAGCAATTAAGGAAGTGATCCCCACAGATAAACTGTCTTGATATTTGAACAAGCTCTCCCAACTGCTATTCAACAAAATGTGTAGAGACCAGTATTGAGAATTTGTATTATGATGCTGGTTGGTTAAGGCCAGTGAAGAAACAAGTAAGATGGAGTATTGGTATGCAATATTCAGACATACAGATATTCCATCTTTATTAATCTCTTTTTTTCTCGTAATTTTGCCTGGAAGAGGAAGCTTAAGATGTACTGGCAGAGGATACTACCCATTATGCCGGCTGTGAATGGAAAGGGCTCAGAATGGCATATCCATGAGGATGTTTCTATTTCATTGGACAGTTTTCATTTCAGAGCAAATCTGCATGTGCTGATTTGGTTACCTGTTCACATTATACATAGAGTCACACAACACCTATGTGGTACAGAGTTCCACTTTCAAGACTGGAACAGCTCAGTAGTGCCCCAGCACAACTAAAATATGCCCTTATCAGGATTTTATGTGTAAACAAAAGGCTATCCAGTTTCAGTGGTTTTCTTGTTGGTACAAGGCTGGTGAGAACTAGCTATGTGGCAAATGATATCCTTGTTTACTCAAGATTTAATATTTAAGTAATGTAGTGTAATTCTTCGATACATCTAAACTGACGCAGAATTTTAGAGACTCTCAACAGTGTGCTAACTGATGGATATTGCTTTCTGTTTAACTTTAAGGTGCTTTTTCAGTGTTCTTGGTGCTCAATAATGACTCTGCCTTGCTGACTGATGAATCCCTCCACAATGGCAGATCAATTTGAATTTGAAGTAATAAACATGGTTCCAAAAGAGATACCTGTGACGGAGGAGAATGGCATTGTGATGGTGGATCTTACTGGGTATGACCCTTTAACTCCAAACGAGTTTCCAGTTTTCTCCAACATCCTTGATCTTCAGGATCTTCGATTTTTTTCAAACTATTTAAAGGAGATTCCTGATGGTTTTTGTGAAATCAAACAACTTAGGATGTTGTTTATGGGTTGTAGTCCTATTAAACCAGACAATGGTCTCTTGCGACTGCCAGATCAGTTTAGGAACTTTTCAAACTTGGAAGAATTGCATCTTGTTGGAAATCATTTTGAAGCATTCCCCATGCCTATATGTGACCTTAGTAAAGTCACAAAACTGTACATGGATAATTGTACACTAGCAAAGATTCCAAAAGAAGTCAAGAGCTTGTCAAGTCTTGTCGTAGTGGATTTTAGCTACAACAGTCTTGGCAAACCGGACAGTTTGCCTAAGGAGTTCTTTGATTTGCCAAATTTGAAAGATCTGTACTTGATAGATTGTCAACTGAATGAATTGCCTCCTGAGATAGGAAAATTAAAGAGTTTGGAAGGTCTGAGAGTGGGAAAGAACAACCTATCAAAGCTCCCAGATGAATTGTATGACCTGAAAAATCTCAAAAAGCTAAATGCTGAGAGGAATGAGATCTCAGAGTTGTCACCAAAGATAGGAGAGCTTCGCCATTTAACACTTCTTTTGATGATGGAGAACAGACTCACTACTTTGCCAGATGAGATAAAGAATTTAGAAAACTGTAGACACATCAACGTGTTTGACAACAAACTCACATGCCTTCCTTGCTCCATCATTGACATGCCAATGCTGGAGTCATTAATTGTTGACGGAAACAACAATCTTCGATGTCCACCACTAGATGTCTGCACTCGTGGTCTAAACAGCATCAAAGGCTATTTTGAATCACTAGCAGCTGTTGATACACAGGCAGTTCATTCTCAGCGTCTTAAAGTAGTGCTACTGGGTGAAGCAGGGGCTGGAAAATCAAGTCTTGCATATGCTCTTGTAAATGCAAAAGCACTTGCTTATCCAGATGGTGAGCCACACAGTACAGTGGGTGTAGATTTTTTCACCTGGCGGCCGATTCCTGATGGTGTGGAGTTTCATATTGTGGATTGCGCTGGCCAGCGGCGATACCAGTTGACTCATCCTTTCTTTCTCTCTTCAGGTGAGATTAAAATTAGCCCTTTTTCTGCTAAGTGCTAGTGAAGGCGCGGTGGTGTAGTTGTTAGCGCGTTGGACTTCAGATCTGAAGGTCGGTGGTCCAAGGCCCAGTCCCTGCCATCGTGTTGTTTCCTTAGAAAAGATTAACTTCACCCTACATCGTCTCTCTCCACCCAGGTGGGTACCCAGATGGGTACTGGCGAGGTACTACTGGGGGTAACCCTGCAATGGACTAGAATCCCATCCAGGGGGAAGTAGCAATACTTTCAGTGGCTTCATGCTACAGAAACTGGGATAAGCTCCGGCTGTGTGAGCCTCCTTGGTCCGTGTGCGACTTTACCTTTTTACCGCTAAGTGCAGTATAAGTAGAGTGTATCATAAGGCAGTGCAGTGTAAGTGCTGTTATGGTTGTTGGGCCTTAAACAAACATGTTACACATTTCCGTTGAACGCTATTCGACATTGTTGAATTCTACGTGTTAAATGTGTTTGCCCACTGTGTTGAATGATGTAGATTCATCTAACCTTTGTTGCTGGGTGTAAACAATGACAGTGAATTCATTTTGCACCTTATTCAACATCATTACAACAAAGTGATGTTGTACCCAGACTGAGGCCTTGGACTTTTGAGCTGGCTTTACATTTGGAGATTGGAGGGCCAGTGGTTCAAGCTTTGGTCTCTGAAGTTAAAGAAGAATAAAGAAAGAAATTTTATTGTAATAATAATGAACTTGGCACCCCTTGATGGATGCTGGAGACAAAGGCTTTGTTGAAAGTCTGAAAGGTGTTTGGAATTGAAAAGGTTTGTTGATAAACAGTTGTTATGAGAACTGAAATCTGCTTATTGTCAGGGTAACCCTGTGATGGACCAGCATCCCTTCCAGGGAAGGGCAGGGGGGTTAGTGACGCTTATTCAATTCAACTAGTTTTTTCTCCGGGGCTCTGCTCTTCAATATTGATGATCATTTCTTTGCATTATTCTTTTAGAGGCACTGCACATCTTAGTCGTGGATCTCTTCAACTACAAGCCGACTGAAAGCTGTTTTCGCAAAACTGTCGGTGATTGGCTAGATTTGGTGACATCACGTATCTTGAAACCACGTATCATGATTGTTCCAACTCATTTGGACAAATTTGACTCCAATGATGCAAGCAGTGTCAAAAGCCGGTGTGAAGACATCCTGGATCGCATTCAACACTATTGCAAAAGCCAAAGAGCATTGATTGATCTTGAAATTTCGGAAAAGAAGAAAAAAGGCCTGAAAAATCCAGTACAAGGAGGAACTGATCCTGAGTGGAAGAAAAACAATCCACCTGTCATTTCTTCTGTACTCCATTCTTGCACTTTGCCTGTAAGTTTTTTTTTTCCATTTTATTTATTATTTCTATTGTAAAGCACATGTATAAAAATAACATACCGGTAATATGTAAAAAATAAGTAAACATTATTATTTTCTCCTCCTTCCTGCCAATTTGAGAATCCTGTTTCCCCCCCCCCCCCCCATCTTTTCCTGCATCCCACATACTTCTTTCCCCCTTTTCTCCTAGGTTCCCACTCCCTGTTCCTCTCAACCCCCCCCCCCCCCACTTGTTGTCGTTGGTGAGTTGTTGAGACATGTTTTTTGACCACCAGTTCAGAAATATATCATTATAACAGCTTTAAATCAGGTTCAGCATCCACAAGTTGAGATTACACATTGAGAACTCTTAAAACCTTGGCTACAATTACACCCAGCAGTCTGCCTATTCAAATGGTTCGGTGCATTCTGTGCAATTCACTAGAAATAGAAACGGTTTCGAATAAAGAAATGAGCTAAATACACATTAAATCGACTAACCAGAAGGAAAACAGTATAACAGTTACACAAGTGTGGATCCTCATAGTCAATTCTGGCTGTTGCGTGAGAAAATATTCCAGAGCAAACTAAAACTGTACTTTCACTACAAAACATGGCCAACGCGAAAGGCGTGAATCCGACACACTCAAATAGGAAGTCACAGGACTCCCAACAAGGGTAATAACACCCCCCCCCCCCACCTTGCCACCGTAAGTAATCCATCCTGTGCCTAGTTTGATGAATAGTTTGGCCTACAAAAAAGCCAATGCAGAACTGTCGTTTTGTTTTCTGAAGACCCTTTTAATCTGTCCACATCAGTAATATCACCAACTCTTAGCAACTCGTTAGGGTTCCACTTAATTCTGAGCCATTTCCTGTACTTGTAGGGTCAAGAGTGTCCAACGCCAGATAATGAAAGCTACATCGCCATGGTGCCAGTCAGCAACATAAGTGAGCTCACCGGGATCATAGTTCTTCAAGATGAGATCATCCGTGCAGCTAACGACTGTCAGCTGTTTCCTTCTGTTGGCAGAGATTTGCCTGAAGATTGGATCAAGCTTGAGAAGGCACTGAAAAAGCACAGAGAAGATGATCAAGTTCGTTGTATGTCCTATGAAGAGTTTGAAACCTTTGCCAGGGGATGCACCAATCTTTCTCCCATGGGAATCAAATCTGCCGTCACTTACCTTGATTCAATTGGGGAGCTGAGATATTACAGCAACATTCCATCGCTCTATAATGTGTTCATTGACCTCCGGTGGTTAGCAAAGTTAGTTAAGTGTTTGTTCCGCCATGACCTGGAGAAAAACCTGCAGTATGATGAAAATTTTCTGAGGTATAATGTTATCCAGGGAATTTTTGAAGAACTGAAGGAGAAGCTGTTGAAAGAAGCAGTGTTATCACAAGCTCTTTTAAGGTAATTTTAATGAACGATGCATTAGCCTTGTATTGCAAGGCCAGCTTAAGTATAAGCAGATGAGCAGCTTCATATCATTTGTATATGTAATCGCATGAGGCCGAGTAGAATTAAGGATAAATTTTCACGCGTATTTTCAAAGTTTTCACAAAATTGCCCGAGTCGCACAGCGACGAGGGCAATTGTGAAAACTTTGAAAATACAAGTGAAATTTTATCCTTAATTCTACAAGGACTCAATGCGATTACTTGTTTATAACACAGAGGGCAAAATTTTCGGAAAACTTTCCATGCACGTTGAAACACAATCAGCCGGCCATCAGAATAATTATAAAAGTACCCGCTTGTAAACAATTCACCAAACAGGCATTTTAACTGCTGCTCAGCGCACAGAACAAGAAAGACTGACCATTATGTACATCTAAAGAGATAAATACAATTCTAGTTCATTGACAAAACACACTTATGACTCAATTAACTAAGTAAATTTTATTCACCTGAGTTGCGAAGCTTCCTCTCGCTGGAAAAACTATCGACCACGTCACTGTAAGTTTTCAGTAGTTTTAAAACAAATAACAATTTGCTGTTTCCCGTAACACATATAGGTTCACCTTTTCGAATTCCTCTTCAAGCAAACACCCGATTTCCATACCATTTTTACCAACCTTCTCGGTCAAAAGTCAAACGTTGAAGCGATCCTTGTCTTGAACAACTCAAAATGCGTTTTTCATTTCAAGACGCCTACAAAATGCAAATGGCGCGCTCTCGCACTCAGCCAATCAAATGCGAGTAATTTTGGCGCTTGGCCAATCAGGAATTAGTAATTTTGCCCTCGTCCGATAGAAAATTAAGAAAAAATGCCCTCTGTCTCAACCAATCAGCATTTAGTAATTTTGCCCTCTATGTTATAAGTTTAGGAAAGTGACAAAATGAGTGCAAATTATAGAAAAAATTTTCTGGGGAAAAAAAAACAAAAACAAAAATCACAAGATAATGAAACACTTTTCAAGAACATAGCAATTGTAATCTCAGAACATCAGCATATAAACAGTAGCGATAGGGCCAAGTATATTTGTCTACTTTTTAAGCCCTGGTATCAGCATGTATTTTCTTCTCACTATTCTCCATATACTTCTTGTACTAGTTGGGAGAATTTGATAAAACCATCAAGACGTTTCATCCATGGTCATCTCTTTTATTCTCATAACCTATACATTTGATCAAGTAGTCATGTCGTGAGAAGAAATTAGATGCTTGTCACTACTGGGGCTTGAGAGGTTAATGACTACATAAGGTAGTTCATGAAAAATGTAATGCCTTTATCGTCCCATTACAATGACCCTAAAACAAGGAAGATTTGAAGATATTAAGCCAAAAAACAAAAAAGGTTAGCAAGCATGGTGATAATCAAGATCCTCACCCCTAATAGTGAAGATAAAATTGAGACTTTCCTGAGGTTTACATGTGTTACCAAAAAGGTAAATAATACATCATTGTTGTAACATTTTGTTTACTCAATTCCTTACAGGTGTCTTTGGGATGAAGTCAATCTTGATGATGACATGTTTCCGCAGATGGTAGAGCTTCTGTATCACCTGGGTCTTGCGTGTCGCCTGCCCTCAGATGGTTCAGGTGAACTGAATCTTTTAGTTCCTTGGTTCCTGACTGAGTATCCTGATGCTGTGGAGGGCTTGTTGGAGACACTGCCAGAGGACCAGGTACAGTTTGTATTCAACTCTCTCACTTCCAAGGGAACCCAGTATCAAAGTTCAAGTATAATTCCATGTTCTATTGTGTAAAACACTGAAAAATAAAATGCACCTATGCAAAGTACTGTTCAGTAGCTTTCATTTGAATGGAGGGATGTAGAGTGTTGTTCAAAGACTAAAACATGACAACCACCTTGTAAACAGTACCACAGGAAAGTTACTGCTCAGTAGCTTTCATCTGAATGGTCACACTATAGGATTTCATCCACAGACTCAAAAGTTAGAACCACCTTGTACAGCATAATAAGCAGTACCACAGGAAAGTACTGCTTGGTAGCTTTAATTTAAATGGTCACACTCTAGGATTTCATCCCGGACTCAAAAGTTAGAACCACCTTGCACAGCGTAATAAAACAGCACCAAAGGAAAGTATTGCTCAGTAGCTTTCATTTGAGTGGTCACACCAAAGACTACCAAGAGACCAAGAAAACTCCAAAATAGAGAGAATGAGAGATAGAAGATGAGACGTTAATTAAACTTTAGTTCAGTTAGGCATTTTTCCAATGGTAAATTTTGCATTGTGCATTTACGTGAACTGAAATTTTTGCCTGGAAATGAGCAGAAATTCTCTACAGGTGTCGTGACCAGAAACTGTCATTGCAGTGACGATGTCTAAATTTTCATAAAAGCCTCAGGAGTCAGTGGGGAAAATTAATGTGGATCATTTTGTTTTTAACTTACAGGAAGAGATCAACTTACTGTTCATGATGGCATACTTGCCGCCTGGTTTGTTTGATCGATTGCGTGTCCGCTGCTGTTCTTTGGACTGTGAATATTACAACTGGAAGGATCATGTTTTGCTGTTTGTGGATGAGTATCGAGTGCTGATCCGTAAGCACAAGTACCCCCCTGGAACAGAGTCAAGCTCACCGGCAATCTACATCAAAGGCAGGGGACCCAAGGCTGGTTTAGAGATGCTATGGGAAGTACTGCTAAGGCTTGTTCAGGTAGGTATTTTGCACTGTGCAACGTCTTCCTGAGCTTTGTGGCTCACAACTTCCTACATCTATTTAATATATACTTCGCAAAAGCCTCTTCAGTAACACTGCGAAGGCCTCACATAGGACCAAAAAGTATATACCTCAATCCTGTAACAAAAGATGAATGGGGTGCTAGTCCATCACAGGGTTATACCTCAAGCATTTCAGAGTTACCTAGCAGTTTGGTGGTATCCCCTTTATATAGCAGGGTGAAGAAAGACAATGCAGAATCAATGTTCTTTTATAAAAGAAAACAACAAACACAATGCAGCTATGGAACACTTACCCTCCATCTTCAGTTCAAAAGAACATTTGAAAGTCCAAATACTACAATGATGCCTCTTCTCCAAAGTGAACTGTTAGTATTCTGTTGGGGCAAGGCAACTCAAGTGATTCAAAAAAGTTCCAGCACCTCCGGATTTCAAGGGTGGCAACCTAACAACCCTAACAAAGTGACGCCTGACGCAAATGCCCAGTTCCCCTTGTAGTATGCCTGCATAGAATTAAGATAGGGGCAACAAAAAGATGTCCAAGATGGGTTTGCACGTGGGCCTTATTCAAAGGTTGTTTCACTGATCAAATAGTTCTATTTTTCACAACTTCTCACATTAAATAGAATAGAATAGAAACTATTAACGTGGGAAATTTGTCTAGCAGAGGGAAACCCCCAAGCTAATGAAATGTTTTATTTGATCCACTTCTGAATCAAGAACAAAAAAAGGCCTGATACTTGTCACTTTACGTACAACTCCCACAAGTCCCATAGAGGAAACTGTTAATTTTTGGCCTTAACCACTCTGCCACACAAACTGACATAAAAATCAAGTTAGGTAAATGGGAGTGTTTTAATTATTTTATCATTTACACAGTAAGAGACAAATTGCTAGCACACATGGTGACATTAAAAAATTAATGAATGCACGTTATTTCTTGTGAAAATGATAGGAGACAGATGCACTGCTAACAGAGTGGCAGAGACTGAGTGTTCAGCGTTGTTCATTGTGCCCGCCTTGTGCAAAGAGAGGAAAGTCTAAACCATGCCTTTTCCAGTGTAACTGGATGAGTTCTTCTTCTTCAAAAATGCAACGTGGTTCGAAGACAAAGATGTGCAAGGGAAATATGTTTTTCAAAGGAGAGAAATTTGACGCCAGTCTTATTTACCCTCCTGCTGGTGAGCTTCAATTACTGAATAACATTTAATTAATAAATTTGTTATTCTTTAATAACGTACAAGTTAATCTGTACTGCCCCTCCGAACTTCATAACAGAACACTCAGCAGACACTTGACCAACATGTTACGTAAAACCATCAACTCTTCCTTGAATATACGTGATCCTGATGAGATATGTTTGCTTTCCTTTCAGATGTTGTTAAGAGGTTACTGGACTCACCTTCAGCTTCACAGCCAGGTACTTATTTGTTTGTTCCAGCAAAGATCAAAATAATCCCTTTGCCTCCCATGTGCATATGACATGTATTGTTGTACAAACCAGCTACAGGTATACCTTCATGAACCATGATCCTAGCCTTCTTAAGGGGGAGGTAAGGTTTAGCGTGCCACCAATGAATTAAACAAGCCACACACACCAATGCTGGTGCTTAAGTCCGGTTTCTTTACCCTGAACTAACTAGAAGCATAGCAAGGAAGGGGACCTAACAATAATTATGTATTGCTATCTTTATTACTACTACTGTCTATAGGAGATTTTGAGCAGGCTGATAATGATCAGGTTGCATAGGTAGTAGTAGCTCTGAACACCAATTGTCTCTAGTTGCAGAGGACGTCCCGGACCCTGTTATTGCAGACCTCTCTCAACGAATGCCAAACCAATGGAATTTGGTAGGAACATACTTAGGCCTGCAGAATGATCACATTGACACACTGGATGCAGAGCACAATTCCATTGCCGACAAGACTGTTGCCATGTTGCACGCCTGGAAACGTAAAATGGGGAAGAGTGCTACAAGAAGCAACCTCATGAAAGCACTGGTGAAAGCCAAAAGAGGAGATTTGGCTGAAGAGGTCAGAACCTTCAAGGGACAGTGACTTTTGGTACAAATAGTCAACTATCTAGAGTGATTTCACTTTAACAGTGAAACAAACTGAAAGATGTTATTGTAAACACAGACAAGAGAAGGGAGTAAAACCTTTTTAGGTAATACTACTATGGTCACAGTTCTGAAATAGCAAAAAGTTCAGTTTACAAAGTCTTACCAATTTTACATAGTTAAGTATACTTCATGGAAATCAATTCTGCAATCTGAATTATTTTTGGGTACCATCCAAGAAATCTGGCTGAGAAGCAAGGCTTTAGCCAGAGGGGTGTCCAGGCATCCTGTGGCCCACTTTTTGAAGAAATTCTAATCTCTTAATCTCTTATAATTTTATGGGAAAACATACCTCCTGGACACCCAGTTTTCAATGTCTGGCTAAAAGCCTGCTGAGAAGCTATCCTATGGCAAAGAAAATTTTCACAAAGGTATGCAAATCAATGAAAGGTTGTCATATCACAATTTGGTATTCCTCTGTAATTCATTCAAGAACTTACCGGTAGTTTACCATTTCTGTGTATTAAGGTGAAAAGAACCATACCAAAATATTGAGTGACCAAAAGCCTTTGTATTTATGCCAGAAGACAACCAGAGTGCAAGAAAAAATATATTGATATTTTCCATGTTTTACATTGGTTAAGTATGTGAAGTAATTACAACTGGTTATTAAAATTTTAAATCATAAACAAATTAGTAGTGAGACTAGGAGGTGCTTAGGTCTTCAAGAAAGACATGACATGTTTGATTATAAATTAGGAGAATGTAATAATGAGGCACTATAATAATTTTATATATTAAGTGGATGTTATATTATTTTACTATACATAATAATCAGCTGTGCTGATGACCTTTACAACAAAGGTGACAAACAATTAATAATTTTTGGAATCTGAATTTAAGGAAGATTTTATTTTTGTTTATGACCAAGGCAGTGGAAATAGCTCTGCTGTCTTGTTTCCAACCATAATAAAAAGCCAGTGGCCAATAACATGGGCAAAATTTTCATCCAACTTGTTGCACAGCAGTGTTGCCTTTTAGCCTTCCCACGTGTGACAGACCTTCATGTTGCAGAAAGTTAACATTGATTCTACTTTTTGCAACATGAAAGTTTGTTGAGCGCATGCACATAGGTAGCAACACAGACAAGAAACAAACTCATCTTGCAAGTTGCACTAAAATGCAGCCTGTATTCTCCCTGGTGAAAAACCTCACAGGATCTTCAAGGATCTTTAAGGATTGCCAAAGACCTGCCAAAGATCCTTAAAGACAAGGATCTTCAAAAGATCCTTAAAGGATCTTTGAAAGATCTTCAAAGATCTTTATATGCAAAATCATTTGTTAAGATCCTCAAGGATTTGACCAAGATCTTCCAAGGATCCTACAAAGATCCTAATAAAGATCCTAGCAAAGATCTTTGCAAGGATCCTTCAAGATCCTCAAGGACTAAACAAGGATCTTTCAAAGATCTTAAAAGAATCCTTTCAAGGATCTTTTAAAGATCTTAGCCAGGATCCTCAAGGATTTGGTCAGGATCTTTTTAGGATCCTTGTCAAGATCTTCACAAGATCTTTGCAAGGATCCTTCAAGATCCTCAAGGACTAAACAAGGATCTTTCAAAGATCTTAAAAGGATCCTTTCAAGGATCTTGTTAAGATGTTAGCCAGGATCCTCAAGGATTTGGTCAGGATCTTACAAGGATCCTTGTCAAGATCTTTGCAAGATCTGTGCAAGGATCCTTGGAGATCCTCAAGGCTTTAATGAGGATCTTTCAAAGATCTTAAAAAGATCCATTTAAGGATCTTGTTAAGATCTTTGCTAGGATCCTTAAGGATTTGGTCAGGATCTCCCAAGGATCCTTGTCAAGATCTTTACAAGATTTGTGCAAGGTTTCTTCAAGATCCTCAAGGATGTAATGAAGTTCTTTCGAAGACCTAACAAGATGCATAAAGATCTTAGAAAGGATCCGTAAGGATTTGATCAGGATCTTGCAAGGAATCTGTAATTCGATGCCAATAATTATTGATGTCTTTGCAAGATCTTAGCAAGGATCCTGCAAGATCCTCAAGGATTTCAAAGATCTTGAAAGTATTCTGTTAAAGTTTTTGCTTTGATCTGGGGATCATACAAGGTTCCTTCACAAGATCCTTGAAAAATTTGACACAGTTGACAGAATCTTCAAAGATTTGATGAGGATCCCTACAAACATCATTGCAAGGATTTTCCTAAGATCTTTGCTGGGTTCCTTCAATATCCTCTTTGAAAGGACTAATGAGGATCTTGCAAGGTGGTGAGTATTATTCTAATGTCTGATCTGCTGTGTGATCAAAAAACAAAACTGCTATCACTACAATGCAAAGTACATATATCCAACACAATTTTCAGACTTTCAGATAAGCATAAGTCTTAATTTCTTAGTCTGTGTAAGAATAAACCATAAATCAGAAACATTTATTTGTCGAAAAATAATCAGGTTTACTTTACCTTGTTAATTTTCATTATCATATTTGAACTGTTCAGCAGTAGTTGCTTAAGCTTAATTATTTTGTCTTAATATTCATGCAGTCAGTTTCAGCAATTTAATGATGAAAATCCTTAGTTTTTGAACTTCTGTAGGGGTAAATTTGTTCTAAGTCTTCGTAGGTCCCCAAAAACGATTCAGCAGTGACTTCTTAGCAGAATGCAATCCTTAAACTGAGCAAGAAAAACGGAGCCAGGAGCAGCCGCCATTTTGGAATCTCGGAGAGACTGGTAATGAATGAGCCGCTTTTGGTCAGCAGCCTCATCATTGCGGGCTCAGAGAAAACAGTTGAAGTTCGTTTTAAATGGGCAACATATGTTTCCTTGGATTTCCTATTATTTCAAGCTTAAATGATGCCTCAAGGCAGCAAAAACTGGATATCTACTCTTAAGAAGGAGGTTAGTTCAAAAGAAAATGATTTGTAATGAAAGATTGGCTTCAAAATTAACGATTCTAAGAAGATCATGTTCTTTCCTGTCTTCTTATATCTGCTTCCATTCGAACCTATATAATTATAAGCTATAGGCTTATATATTTACATGTAACTAGTTACACTTGAGGCACGCTGAATTGCGAGTTTATTTAACTAAAGAAGCAGTTATGGCATAATTGTGCAGTTTATAGAAAAGTTAAAATGAAACATCCAATACAATGTTCTCCAGTGCTTTTCCACTGTAGAGTGTTTCTATCACTGTAGTTAAAAGGACATGCACTAGCACAAGGTAACTGATCTGCCTTGAGTTTACAATGTCTTGATTTGAAAGCAATAATAGAGATCATCTTCAAGAGAATTGAAAGAACGGAACTGTTAACTGAATACAAAATAATTCAGAAATGATTTTAACCACACAATGACCAATTTGTTCTGTTTTGCTCTACTAGGAATACATTCAATTCATGATCAGCTGTTGAGCACTGCAGTGTCAAGTCAGGAGTAGCCTGCTCTGTGCTCAGTATTAAAGCTAAGTCACTTTTAATGAACATAGGAGTCCAGTTTACTGATTTCCCTTTCTGTGAATCATACCTACTCAAACTACCAGGACACAATGCAATTGTAAATGTATTGTAAGTTATCGCTATAAATCCACTGTAAATGAACACAGCAAAATATTTTGAGAAAAAAGACAATCAAGACAATGTTGTCTGATTCACACTGTGTATACTGATGAAGCTTTATGTAAAAGTAGTTCTAGGTGTAGCAATTCAGAATAATATTATTGTAATTTTTACCAATGTTGAGTTAACTTTAATGTATTTAGTGATGTGAAATTCAGAGGACAATACATAGGTCATGTACATAGGTCTGAAAAATATGGTATTTAATATGTCATAATTTTATAAAAACTCTTGTGAACTTTATAGAGATGTTATTTTAATCACAACTGCACTGTGTCAGTACTTGATATAGTCTCCAAGCTAGTTTCCAGAGTGCTGAAATTGTGGTAAATTACAGTCAAAATACTCAGCGCATTCCGCTCATTATTTAGGAATGATTTTCATTAATCGGGAACGGATTGCACTTTTGGAATCAAAATTCTATTTTTAAATTGAAGATTGAAATGTTCCAACGGCAGACTCATGCGAAGTAACGAATGTTGATTGGATTGCTACTAACAAAAGCCAAAAGTTCACACACGAAGTACGAAACCGTTGGCGGCTGTTGGTCTCAGTCAGTTTGACATTACAGGGAATTTTTCTCAATTTTCAGGAACATTTGTGTGCATTTACAGCACACTTGTTTTTAAGAAATTATTCTTTACAGTCTTACAACAACAGACTGTTTTTTTAGGTGGAAATGTGCCTGCAATTAATATTTTGTTGAGCGAACACAAATCAGGTCAGACACGTCAAGCCGCCAACAGTCTGCTACTTGCACGTGAACATTCGCCAGATGTCAATAACAAACAAATCAGCATTCCTTATCTGGAACAAGGCTACCGTTGGAACCTTACAATATTCAATTTGAAAGTAGAATCTTGATTCCAATAATGCAATCCATCCCCGATTAATGAAAGTCATTCCTAAATAATAAGTGGAATGCGCTGAGTATTTCGACTGTAATGCTCTAAATATATTCACAAGAAAGTGTTTTAGGTTTCATAATAAAATTTTCATTTAATCAAAACAATGTTGAATTTGGTGGCCTAAAAGAAAACTTGTGAAGAATCCTTACAATTTTTGCAATAAATACTTAATCAACTTTAAGTTTGTTTGTTGTTTGATGTACATTACATCCTTATGTTTGCTATTCTCAGTAATTCCTAGGATCTCAATTTTTTCTCAAATTTTATCAAATTCTCTCAGTTTCCTAGAAATTTCTTCCACAGTAATCTAAGACCATGCGAAGCTTGGAATTCCTAGGAATTCCTAGCTTCATTTTGTAAGAGCTTGCAACATCCTTAATGGTCCTCAAAGATTGTTGTGGAACTTGAAAGAACCAAAAAGATCTTTGGGAGATTTTTGAAGATCTTTTCTAATCTTGCAAGAACTTGATGACCTTTTGAAGATCCTTGAAGATCCTAGCAAGAATTGTGGAGAAATGTGAAGATAATGGGAAGAATTTTGAAGATCCTTAAAGATTTTGGCAAAAATTTTGGAGATCCTTGAAGATCTTGGCAAGAACATTGAATATCTTGACAAGAATTTTGAAGATCCTTAAAAATCTTGGCAAGAACATCAAAGATCTTGACAAGAATTTTGAAGATCCTTAAAGATTTTGGCAAGAACATCGAAGATCTTGACAAGAACTTTGAAGATCTTGGCAAGAACTTTGAAGATCTTGAGAGGAATTTTGACAATCCTTAAAGATCTTGACAAGAATTTTAAAGATCCTTGAAGATCTTTGCAAGAACTTTGAATATCCTTGTAGATCTTGGCAAGAATTTTGAAGATCTTTGTAGATCCTTGAAGATCTTGGCAAGAAATTGAAAGATCTTTGTAGATCCTTGAGGATCTTGGCAAGAAAATAAAAGATCCTTGAAGATCTTGGCAAGAACTTTGAAGATCCTTGAAGATCTTGGCAAGAATTTTGAAGATCCTTGAAGATCCTTGAAGATTTTATAAAGATCTTTGTCAGGATCCTCAGTAGGATCCTCAAAGGTCCTCATGGAGATCTTTAAGGATCCTTGAAGATCCTTCAAAGATTTTCACCAGGGCTATAGCCATATGACAGCTTTGTAGTGACGTAGTAAAACCAAAACCAAAGTATTATATTAACAATGTACATCTGCCTGATTACAACAACTCAACAATGCAACAATCTTATGACAGGCATATTTTTGCGTTTTCACAATTGTGAAAGACTGGTTTTTCCTACTGGGGATTAATTTTTGCGATTTTTAGGAAGTTACATCAAATGGAATTGTCACATTTTCATTTTTGTGTTGAGTACCTTCACACAATTCTTTCTGTAAAGCTTTTGTTAGCTACCACTTCATAGTGTACCGACTACAATTTCTGATTTCATCATTTTGTTTCTGAATGAAAGAGACCTTTTGACTAAATGGGAACCAACACAATTTTACATTACATGTAAAAGTGATGTTTATATATAATTTCAACAGTGGAGTAAATTTTTGCGGGAACTTTTTTTGCGGAACGTGAAAAAACCGGAAAAATCGCAAAAATCGCAAAAATTAGCACCCACAAAAATTTAGTTCCACATGGTATTGCTGATTAAAAAAAGACAGATTAGAAACATTTATTAGTACCATAATTATTGCATCACACAACACTGACTATGGTATGTGCACTTAACACAATTTAATTTGTTGTTGCAGTACCTAGTATTTCAGTTCTTGTACCAAATTGTTGTAATCTTGTAGAAAATATATTGTTAAAAAAATGAGAAATGTTTGTACAGTATTGCATGTCTCAATACTGACTGGTCTAACATGTTACTGTGCCTTTCTTTTCCTGTTAGCAAGACTTCCACCTGTTGTCCCCTTACGCTTGGTTACCCCATATCTCCTCACAAACTCTGCGACATCAAATTTTCTCTTGCAGCCGTTATAGTTCATGTAACGGATCTTTCCAAACACAGGCCTCTCAGCCCATCCTTGATCATGTATTCCACAGACTGACCACATGCACCCTGCAAGGACACGAGCCCCAATGTTAACGTACCAGTTTTCCATGTAAGGTGAATAAAGTGTAAGTTAATGCTGAAATGATAAAGCCGCAGCTACACAAGCGATTTTTTGCTCGCGATGGTGATGCGGTTTTTTTAGAATTGTCGCATCACCAGCGCACGGTAGTGGCTACATTGGCGACAAATGTTGATGAAGTCCGTGATTTTGGCGCAAAAATTAAACTAATTGAATTTCTCACAATTTTTTCTGCAATTTTTTCAGCTGTCACATTACTTTCGCAAGGGTGGCTACACATGCAATTTTCGCCGTGTGCTGGCAACGCATCACCATCGCAAGCAAAAAATCACTCTTGCAGCTGCAACTTAGAATTCCGATGTTTCAGCAACATTGCCCTCATAAGGGTCTGAAAAACTATGTTAGCTTGTCGCTTTTCATTTTCCAGTGACGAGGTAAAATTAAAAAAATCAAATAACATTTGCAGTTGGGAGTGCACATGCATAAGTCTAGCAGAAGACCCTGATAAAGGCAGTGTTGCCAAAACGTTGTAAATTTCTCATTTCAGCGTTTATTGGATCTAACACCCAAGGACAATGCTGTTAGTTAATTAGCCTCCCCTAGGAATGCTACATACGTGTAAGCCGTTTATTTGCATTTTTATTTTGAACTTAAACTAGATTCTCAAGTTTTCTTGGTCGTTATTTTTCACTGTTGATTTAACGAGCGCACATTGTGCATTTTACCTGTTGTACAGTTTCTTTATCACGGTTCACAGCACCATAACAATTTTAAACCACATCTAACCTCAGTTCATCTCGACCTTCACCATGTAACATTAAGACCGATTGTTATTAATGTTTGTTGCGTTTATTGTTTGCTGTTCAGACTGTAATGGAAGTCGCCTATGGTAGTTACAGCGTTAACTTACATTTTTTCACATAACCATAAGAAGCTGTGTAGGAAATCTTTGACATTGTACCAATTTTCCACACTAGTCTCCATATGTTTCTAAAAGTTGCAGCACAAGGAGTGGGGAATGTTGGCAAGCCTCATTTTTTTAAAATTCACCTTTTCCTTGCGCTGCCCCCCACCATCCGACTCCATCTTAAGCTTGTTTCTTCATGCCGACAGTGCAATCATGTTGGTAAAGGTTGGTAAACCGCCAATCAAACTGGTTTTTGGGATGGAAAAGGGTTGTTATCCTGATAAGCTAGACAGTAAATGCAGTTTTTCATCCAGTATTTAAAAGCATGAACCCTGCAATTTGGCCTGTTACTTCAGTTTTTCAAACATCTTTTATTTACTGCCACAATGGCTTGACTGGACTATTAGTTACCTAATGTTAAACCTTACCTACATAGCCATTCGGGTCAGTACCATCCAGTGAAAATTTGTCGTTAAGATACAGAGAGATCTCGAGAGCTTCTTCAGGAGATGCTGTCCACTCAAGGATTTTCTTTGCCCAGTACATTCTTAGGAAGCCATGCATTTTGCCTTCATTAACCAACTGAAGCTAAAAAAGCAGGATATAACAGTATAAAAATTAAATGCCTATGCTATCACTGCTAAATTTACTGCTCTACCATCTGAGCCATGGAGCACGTTTTTCAGTGGTAAGATAATATTAGTGACAGAGCCTTAGATTTCAGCCAGGGGGCCCCATCTGTAGTGAGTTTCTTTTAGTTGGCCATGCCCACGTATTGGCAAACTTCATGCTAATCTGCATATTGCGGGGTGGCATACCCCCCTTTAAACCCTGTACACCTACCAAGGTGCTATTGTAGCAGTGAAAAGTGGGAATTTGAAGTGATGTCTGGGAGAAAGCCTTCCACATAGACTTCAGGGAAATCTTGATAGAAGCATCATAAAAATACCTCACAAAATCTTCCACATTTAGCTCTGGCTTCAATGATTGTCTTTGCACAGTAAACTAATAAGTACATGCATGTAGCATAGTAGGAAGTGCCATTATGCTATACATTTGATGCAGAATTTATATGTTTATACATGTACTTGAGGATTTTATCCACAGACTCAAAACTTAGAACCACCTTGTACAGCACAATAAACAGCACCACATGAAATTACTGTTAATAGCTTTCATTTGAATGGTTACACTTAAGTTTTTCATCTACAGACTGAAAAGTTAGAACCACCTTGTATGGCAGTACCCGTACCACAGGAAAATACTGCTCAATAGCTTTCACTTGAATGGTCACACTAGGATTTCATCCACAGACTCAAAAGTTAGAACCACCTTGTAAAGCACAATAAACAGCACCACAGGAAAGTACTGCTCAGTAGCTTTCATTTGAATGGTCACACTTTAGGATTTCATCCACAGACTCAAAAGGTAGAACCACCTTGTAAAGCACAATAAACAGCACCACAGGAAAGTACTGAACCACATTGTTAGAACCAAAAGTTAAAGTTAGAACCATATTGCAAGACTTGGAGGTTTTAATTAACTCTTGAAGGTTAATCTGAGAGTGACAACTTCTATTTCAATACCTGAGCAGCATTCCACAAGTCATCATGAGTGTCACCATGTTCCAGTTGTTCTCTTGTGTACAGATATTCCCGTTTATCCTGAGCATGATCTTGTAAAGTTTTCCGTGCCCAGTCATTTACACCTTTGATAGAATCGTAATGGTCCTGATTGTAGTAACAATAGTTGTCTGCTAGTTCTCTCCTCACCACAGCTTCTTCAATGAATGCCTCAACGGAATCTTTGGCTTTGCTGCGGAATTCTCGCACTCTAAGGATGGCTCTTTGCACGCTGATTTGACCTACATGTAAATTGATTGAGCTGAGTAATTAGTGGATGAAACATATCAAAAGGTAACATGGTTTACTTTGTGCCAGGGAACAATCAAGCAAGTGATTTTAAACTTGGTGGAGGTGAAGAGCTAACGGTTGGCATAGCGAATGAGCTAACAAATGAATATAATAATTAATTATAATAATTAGTCCAGTTATAACTATAATTTGTAGTAATGTTTCGATGATGATGATGATAATGTTGATGATGATTGTACGAAATTAAAATTACATTATAATATAATAAAAATTATTATTGTAAATATTAGTTAAAGTAACCCTCTCAAAATGTGCCAATGATCAGTTACTAACCACTTGCTTCATACTGGATTCATACTTTCAAAAGTAAGAACTTTGATGATGACTGTCCCAGGGGGGGGGGGGGGGGGTGTCTCCGGATTTCAAGTGACAGGGACTATCGAAGGATTTTCTTGGGTGTGAAATTTTCAATTCCGGGATTTTTGTGGGTAGGAAAATTTGGCAAGTATTTTTTGGGTGGCTTGATTTAAGTAGGGATTTTTTTGGGTATTCAAAACAATCTGAAGATCCGTGGTAGTGCCCGCGTATCCCAGCCGCGTAGTTCTGCGAATGAAGTACAACCAAACTTGTTCTTGCCTGGGTGGTCTTGTTTTGAGTTGCCATTCATAAGTAAATGTTATTGTTGAAACAGAAGATGTTCTTGGGTGTTCCTAGTGTGGTTAGAATGACTACCAGATGAAGAAAGGATAAAATCAGCTGGTATGATGAGTCTAAACAAACACAAACATTTAATTTCTAGTGTTTTTTATCTTTCGTGTTATATCATTTAATCCTTTCTGGAAATTTTTAAGGCTCGGAAATTCGGCATGGGATCTTTTGGGGGTTAATTTTTGGTCCAGGGATTTTTCTGGGTTTTGTTGGAAGCCCTATAGCTAGGGATTTTTTTGGGTTTTGATTTTTGCCCCCATTCGATCATCCCTGTCACTTGAAACTCGGAGTACCCCCCTGGGATGACTGTTATGATTGTTATGAAATCTTTGATCAGCAATGAATGAGAATTTAGTTAGGCTCTCTTAGAAGTATCATAAATAAAAAAAATTGTAATGAAGTGTTTCAAACTTAATCTAGGTACAATTTTATTAAGATAAACTGGGCCAACATACAGTACAAAAAAACTTTGCTACCTGAAAAGAATAGTGAGCCCCTGAAAGTGACAATAATAAAAAGCTGCCAACTCTGAAGGTGACAATCTTTTATCGTGGTATAATGGACTTGGGGGCAGTTGCTCATCAAAATTTCTCATATATACAGAATGATGTACATGTACCTGCATGAAACCAAGGGGACAAGTCACTCAAAGCTTTCTTTGTGGGATTGTTTCTGTCTGTTGCAAAATACTTGAGTCTGTCTTGGCAAAATGATTCCAACATTTCCAGCCCTGCTTTGGTTCCAGGTTCAGCCCAATCAACTTCTTTGACATTACGATCAACTTCAATGAATTTATCCACTGCCTTCCAATCTGTCTGTCTTACAAAAATAACATAATTTAGCAAACATTACGTTTCAGGATAACAATTAAGCCAACTTGTGCACTTACAATTTTCAATGCTTTCTTATACAGCCACCTCTTTAAAATACAGGTGAGAGTTAGGCAAGACAACATGGTGACAATATTTGCAAACTTCATGTCAGAGGACATCCATACTGTATTTCCTGCATTAACCCCTGCCACTACATGTACACTGGGGGGGGGGGGGGGGGGGGCTTTTTCTTACATTCATCAGAGATGAAGTTCTCTATTAACCATGCATGAAGGCATGAATGACTGAAATTCAAAGTTGACCCACTAGTGACAAGCATCTAACTTCTCCTTACAATATCACTCCATGATCAGACGTACAGGTCGTGAGAATAAAGGAAATGATCACCAAAGACAAAACATGCCTTGATCTTTAAACAAATTCTCCCAACTAGTACCATAACAAACATATGGAGGACAGTGAGGAGAATATGCATGTTGATACTGGGGCTTTATGGGTTGCTGCATTATAACTGTTTCATTAACTGCAAGATGACCAACAGTATTTTGAAGCTTGCATATATGGCCAGTCAACATAATCAAATTCAGTCTCTTATAACTTACAACAGAAAGATAGATAATTATTTGCAAAAATCAGTGACAAGACTTGGTCAGATTTTCAGGTAACAAACCAAAATTACAAATTAACTAATGTTTAATGGGCAATGGGGGGCTCAACAGAGTGTGGGGTCTTATTATGATATTATTATTATTTTTTAAAAACGTCCTGAAAGGGAGGGGGGCTTGAGGACATTCAAATCAAAATCTCCTTACTTCGATGATGTTTCTTAAATTTTTGCCATGTTCGATAATTTTCATGCCAGAAAATGCAAAAAATTGAGGGCAAGCTGACTTTGTTTGGACATAACAAGTGTGCAAAAATACCCTCATTAAAAAAAAGGTCTTTATAACTCATTATGGCTTCCTTGCTTGTAACTTTTTAATTAATAATGCTTGAGATGAAGTAGATCACCTTTACTGTTTCTTTTGGACCATGAGGATGCTTTATCACAGGAGGAAATTCTGTAAGAAAATCCTTCAACTGCTTGTGGATTTTAGGTCGAATGGTTCTTGCTCCATACTCCAGTTTTGGAGATGCTTGCCAACAGGGAACAATATTGTGACCATCAACCTACAGTGATAAAAATTAAATCCCTTGGAAATTTTCAACTATTACATCAAGTCACACAGGAAACTAGGTCATTGAAAATCAAGATTGTCCAGACGTCCAAGGTTGTGAGTGGTGGAGCATTAAACTTAAATAACTTAAGGCAGTACCCTAAAAAAAAACATGGTTGCTGCAATCAGCTTCTTTGCTGCAACTTGTTGCCATTAAAGTATTTGCAGCAAGTTTGCGACAAAGTCACCAACAACACTGTGATTGCAAAAAAATATTTCTGCAAGATTGTGATCACAATTATAGCCTGGTTGCAGTGCTATTGCATTAAACAAAGCTGATCATAATGATTCATGACATTTGTATAATGATTCATGACATTTGTCACCCTGCATGTGAAAGCAGGTCTTATGAAACAATAAATTTTATCTTGTTATATTTTCACAGTACCCTATTGAAAACCACCTTGCGTGATATAGGCCATCTGTATAAAGAATTGTATTATTATTATTATTATTTATCTTAGCAAAATAGAGTTCTTTTTAATTTTTTTTTTCCAAACAGTTTTCTAAGGGTTTACAAAGAGTTTTCAAAAGGTCTCCAACTTAGGCTTTTCCCATTTTTAAACTTTCCACAAGGTTTTTCCAAAGGTTTTCAAAGGGATTCAAATAAAGCTTTACAGAAATCTGTAAAATGCAGTTAATGGAGAGAGACAAACTATGAGCTTGTGTTGTTACATCGTAACTAATTAACTCACATAAGATGTATGTGACATGAATGTACCATTATTCCCTTTCTCTTCATGAATGTACAGTGGAGTACAAAGGGGATTCACTGAACTGTTGCAATACTGTCTAGTACTTTTATATCAAGCACTCTGTATGGTTAAAAACATAAATATTGCCATTCATGTCTCGTTCGAGCACTGCATGAGTTTACTTAATGCATGGTACCTCATTTACTATTGGTCTAGTTTGTGACGTCTGTCTAGGCATAAAAGGCCTAGTTTACGTCCAAAGTCACATTCACTAGCTGTCTTGCTAACTGTGAGGTTTTCCAAAGTTCTTTAATAAATTGTAATTCCCGCCCTCCCTCCCTTTGTAATACATGGCTGGACAGCCTCTATGTGTGTATTTTTATAGCAAATCAATGATAAAATTTTCTTTTCAGCTAAGATACATTGTAGCAGGAGAACTAAAACATAGAATGGCCTCAAGGTACACACAGACCTGGCATACAGGGACATTTTTTGGCAGCTTTCTTGTGACATCATCCAGCCATTTCATTGGTTTTCTCAGTGGTGTGAAATCAGTTATTATGCCACCAATATTATTGGATTTAACAAAACTAGGAAGAAGCTTGTCTGGTTCACCAAGCAGCATGTGAAAACTAATATTCAGTGCTGTCAGCTCCTGAAACCAAATTCAATTAAACAGGAATTGTAAATTAAAGAACTACAGCTTTACCATAGATGCTGCTTATTTACAGGCATTCTCATTCAGATTTTGCTTATTAATAACTAGAATTAACCTTATTATATTGCTTCAGGGGACACTGTGTACACTAATAATGAGCCCATCTATGGATATTACTGTTGAAACGGAATTTGGTTGGTTGCCATTGGCAAAATAATGATCTGAAGAACTAGTCCAATGATCAACTAATGAATGTGAATGCTTAGAAAGTGTTAGTTTCGCATAACTTGAAAATGGAATCAATGTGATATGTCAATACATGTCTACCAATTCCATAAAAACTTTTCTGTAGTCAGAGTAATCATGAATACACATTGAAAATAGCAATTGGTTAGCATAAATACTAGCTAGCTGGCAAACACTAAACAAATTTGGATGTGAAAATGACAAAATGCAACAACTTGTAAAACCAAGAGACAAAATTGAAGTCTAGCTAACCATGAAGGCTAAAAAATATAACCTTTTCCAAAAAATGTAACATCAATCATAGATATAAATAATACTTTTTCTTAACATCTATGGTATGTATATTAGTGTTACAACTACCAGCAATCTTAATGAACAAAGAACAAAACATAGACAGACACTGTACCTTCTCAACCTCTTGAAGTCCTTTGATCATAAAGTCGTACTGTCTGAATGTAGCATTGAGGTATTTGGATGGCAAAGAGAAGCATACAAAGAGGGGAACTTGCTGTTTTAGGGCCATTCTCTGGGCATACAACAAAGCCCAGTTATCTGTTCATATGTAAAAATCAATACAAGGCTAGATGAGACAGGGGAAACTTAATTGCCTCCAAGCAGTGATTTTTTCTGGTAAGCAAATATCAAAACCTTACCAGCCCCATAACAGGATTAACACAAACATGGCAACAATCTTGTTACTGATCTGCCTTTGGGTAATGGAGTTTTTTCAAGGAAAAGCTACTTCTGCAGTCTATGCTATGCTGAAGGTGAGGGGAGGGGTGGGTAAAGTGCTTGTTGCAAGACTGGATTAAGCCCAAGGACCCGAGCCTGCCTTGCAGTACAGGCATGAGGCACCTCCATGACATGGCACCATGTGTAACGGATCCTTATCTGATGGAATGGTTTTCAAGCTGTTTTAGTCTGAAATAGAGGTAGAAGCGGGGTATAGGGGGAGGAGCAGAACACAATTCCCAGTCATTTCACATACGTTCCAGTTCATCATCTTTCACAGCATTTTGCATGATGGCTACAAAATCACAATTCATGACAACTAAAAACACATGGTTCTCGTTTTACGGGTAATAATCATGGCAAATCGTGGCCCGTGGCTGCTTAGCAAATCACGTTTCACAAAAAAGAAAACAGCCATTTTATGTTTAATGCCAAATAAATATTGGTATTCATTTATCACAAAAATCGTGTGTCGTTATGTTACTATGCACACGGGCGGTATGATAACTGACTTACAGGAGAAGCCAAGCTTTTCACAGAGACTTTTTTAAGCATATTCATGTCTTCATTAATCACTTCTGTGTTACATTTTTAAACGACCAACTAACAAAACTAAATTAAAATTTGAAAGTCACCAGCTGCAGTAACGACTACAGGCAAGCTGTATGAGACTTTAGTTAATAAACTTATGTAATCGGCTTGCACATCGAGAGGGAAATTAACCTGTAGATTAAAGTAGCTTATACAAACCCTGCACGCGTTGTTCTCTCCACATCCAATAAGCGATTCCCTTGCAGTCCTCCGAGATATCAGCACTGGAAGTAATAAGACGAACTCTTTTCTTGCTGAATTTAAAATTTGCCACTGATTCACAAATTTCCGTTCTTTTCGCCATGTACGACACAGGAATTCGCCCTAATGAATCATCCATAATGATTCGTGTGATGATTCTATTGACTAATAGAACCATTCACAAATCATAATATGATGTGATCACGACAAATGAAACCATATCATAATCAGAGCCATGATCTGTTGTGCATACATAGCATCATCTGTGGAATCATAACCCGGATTCTATGAATAACAAAACATCGTCTCTAAATCATAATTCTGATCTCAGGTGTTCTGTTAAAATCATTTTGGAATCATAACCCTGATGTGGTGAGTGTAAACTAAATCATCTCAGGAATCATAACACTGATCAGTATCATCTATTCATCATAACTCTAATGTCATGTACACACATGACATCATCTTAAGAATCATAACCCTGATTTAAAAAATGTACAATATGCAGGTTCCGTGGCCTTATCAAACCCCACAATTTACTCGTTTCATTTTTAACAAGTTCAAGTCGACTTAACCAGTAATTGTTTTGTTAAAAACTATCAAAAGCTGTTGCTTCTTCTCAGGCATGGGATATGGGCTCATATATCATAGCTGCCTCTAATTAAAACTCTTGAAGTGCATTAAACCTCTTTTTGTTGTAATGGATGTCACAGATCTATATTTTTGGGAATTAAGTGTTGAGAGCACCAAACTGCTGAGCTGCCTGATCTCAACATCTAAATTAAGAATTTTTTTGACACCAGCTGATGAAACAATAGAATATTGATTTTATTAATTGTCTGATCACTAAACGATAAATAAATCTTAAAAGCAACCTACATGTTCCACACATGTTATATAGATTGTTACATCAGTTACCCTGGCATCTTTAATTTACACACTTAACTTGCGGCATCCTAAATTATGATGTCTGTTAATTAACTAAAGTGCTAATATCCCTCTTATAAATTGTCTTAGCATTAAATCAGTCAAATATTTTAATTACAACTGAATGCATGATTTTTTAAAAACATTTTAAGCAAAACAAAGTTCTCAGAATTATGGAACAAAATTATAACAAGTCAGAAAAGAAATGTAAATGAAAGAGAAAACGAAAAAAACTGAATGCAGGATACACATTTGGTGCAAAATGTAACATTTTCTACTCGCATCCAGTTCATATGTCATCTTATTGTGACAACGTAGTACATTCCCTGTTAGTATAATTGTCATCTAGCTTTCTTTTCAGTTGTAAAGCTACAGTAGCAATATGCAGTTATTTTGATATCCTGATGAAAGAATTGTGTTCTCTTAAACATATTTTGCAGTCATGTTACATATATTTCACTAAGGTGTACATATTGTAACATGAAAATTATAAATATTCCATTCCAAGCAAACAATTCCATTCAGTAATCTTTTTGGTTACACCTTCCCCATTAGGAAAAAGAAATAAACAGAAACAATTTCAGCATGTAATCATTGAGTCAGGACCGATTTCGACAGTATGACTTTGTTGTATGCAAATTGTTGACTCATGGCCTTTTTGATGCTTATATTTTGTTTCATCATGTATCCTTCAACTTGTCTATGATTGTTCCACATGACGAACGATTTTTGAAATGTGTTGAAACCTGATACAACAATCATAGCCACACAGGCATTCGGTTCAGACCAGGGTTGTTTGTGATCTTTGTAGGATACTATTTTGTAGCAGTACATGCATCTAAAGTTCGATAAAGTTTTACATGACTGGTCCTTTAAAGAAGAGGTTGTACTGTCTAAATCAGACTTAACTCATGCACGAGTGGTAAATTTGCTTAATTAAAGAAATATTATGAGTTGCTCAAGGCACACCAGAAAAATTTATATTAATTTTATATGGCACAACATGTATGTATGTTATACTACATCTGATAAATACCGAACTTCACGAAAATGGCATTTATAAGATATCTTGACTTCTTTAACTTCCAGGCTGCAATTAATAGCCCAAACAGATTTACTTTAACCAATAGCTCACAAGATAATTGTAGAACTGTCTTTGTCTGCACATGTTTAACTTCACTTATGTGAACAAAAACAAAGGCATTGGCACACTGGTGTATGATAGAGTTCTTAATTAATAGCTAAGATTCATTTACACATTGACAAATCAAAGACCAAATGAGCATTGACCACTTTTTCTGAAATCGTGCACCTCTTGGCAAATTAAGAACGGTCATACACAGTGCGCCACTAGAATAAATGGCACGAGTGAAAGGGTTAAAGAAGTCAAGATAGAGTAATAAAGCTAAGTTTCTTTTATCCTCTAACAATGATTTCCCATTATCTTGGGGATCCTTCATGAATAATAATTTTAAGACCCTCCCATCCCACATGTCCCTCAAAGACCCATCCATGGATGGTTCTGGTCGGTTGAGAATAAGGTTATAAAATTCTTTGTTTTTGAAAAATAACTTAATCCATTTAGACGGGGGCAAAAAAGGGAATTTCTTGAAGGGGACCCATCTTCTCCTCCCAAAGGAAAGATGTTCAGCGTAGGCTAATTCAGCCTGACAGGTTTTACCGAAGATCTTGTTTTTACAGACTTTTGACATTTTTTCTCCATTATGAGTTCTAACAATATCACTTAATTTGTGAAGACAATTGCACTTTAAATTTGGGCACACTGCCATGATTTCACATTCATTATAAACTCTTAAATAAGATATTAACATAAGATCATTTAAAGTTTGAGGAAAAAATAAATGAAGAGGATGCTTAATTAATGATAAAATGAAATAAATAAGATTAACAATTAAGGAAAAAAGAGAATTGGAACAATTGTATCGCAATTTCAACTTAATAAGAATTAAACAAATCCACTGAACCAGGGTTAAATAGTCTACTGACTCTTGATCAATGTTTTGGTTTGCTTGATCCTCCATTGAATTACCATGCTCTTGCTGTTCACTTGAAGTTGTGTCCTGTTCATCCATCTCTTGCTGTTCATGATGTGTAATTTTGTCCTGTTCATCCATCTCTTGCTGTTCATGATGTGTAGTTGTGTCCTGTTCATCCATCTCTTGCTGTTCACATGTAGTTGTGTCCTGTTCATGAGTTCCTTGCAGCTCTATACAATATACCAAGACCAGAATTGTAAATGACCAGTACAATTGAAGGGTCCGGTGGAAAAAGGGAGTAAGTGATGATTTGAGGTTAAAATTGAAATTGCTCCTAGTTAGCTGAACATTGGCCCACAGGCTGGTTTTCATGTGAGGAACGCTGTTGTGCACTTATTTCTTGACCTGAGACCTTAAATTTGAAGAATTAACGTATTACTTTTGCTTAAAACTGACACAAAGAAAACAACAGGACCGCGGATTCTAGGTTGAATTCCTTTGTTTTAGTTCAGGCAGAGAACAAAAGAAATCTTTCACGCATCACTTGAGCGAGTTCAGTTCAACAAAACTTTTCACGCAAAAGTAATACGCTAATTCTTCAAATTTTAGATCTCAGGTCAAGAAATAAGTGCGCAACAGCATTCCTCACATGAAAACCAGCCTGTGTCCTGTTCAGCTAAATAGGAGCAATTTCGATTTTAACCTCAAATCATCACTTACGTCCTTTTTCCACTGGGCCCTTCAATTATTTACCATTATTTGTTCATAAAACGCTTGGAGTGAAACCTTCAGTGGTCAAATTTTACTGTATTTACATGATGAATAGAATGGGCAAGAATAGGACAAATCTTTAACATAGAGACAAAGACTTAGAGGAGTCTCCAAGACAATGACATATTAAAAGTTGTACAACTTGTAACTCACACAGGTTGATTAAATGACTAATATATTTTATTGTTATAGGATTTGATTTATTTTAATTATTGTATTTGTCATGATCAGTGCCCGGGGGGGGGGGGGGGGGAACTCCCTATAATGGCCTATATGGGGAGGCTCCACCCGAAAGGGGTACCTTTTTCAGGCTTCAGGTATATGAAAGGGTAGGGATTTCACAAGCTGAGGTAGATGAAAGGGAAGGGAAATCTGTCATTTAGGTATTTAAAAGAGCCTTTAATTAAAATATTTTGAGTAGACGCACCTCATGACTGTATTTTTTTAATTTATTAAATGCTACATGAAAATGACAAGGAGACTTCCTTCCAAGGGTTTAGAAAAGGGATTCAGTGTTCTTAAGTAGGTATGTGAAAGGGGCACCATTTTTCAATGGAAGGTCTACGAAAGGGGTACCTTTTCTGTCAAAAATGGTATAAAAAAGGGTAAGGGGTTGGACCTCGGGGCGGAGCCTCCCCGTATAAAGCTTTGTTGAGTCCCCCCCCCCCTGGATCAGTGTGTCCAAACTAACCCATAATTTGTTAAACTTTCATTGTTATAAAGTTAAGGAGTGAAACTATTGGACGTGCAGATCCAGAACATACCAATGTATTCCTCGCTGTCTTCACTCTCATCAGAGATATTGATTTTATCTAGCAAATCAAAACAATAATACATTTTATTAATAAGGAAAACAAAACCTCAAGCATAGGCCCACTATGGTGTACAATGAAACAAAACTAAGTGTATAAAAGGTACTGTGGAATTTGGCAGAAATAATCTACTCACCCTTTATGACAACATTTCCTGTAAACTCTTCATCTGAACTGTTGGCTGGATTATCTGAGATGTCATGCTGATCGCCACCACTAGATTCTTGACTGTCAGAATGACCTATATTATTTTATATCAAAAGAATTACAATTAATATTATAGTCAAAATATCCTTGTACTCCTAAAGGATTTATAATCACTGACATGTGTTCATGTCATTTTTTTGCATGTAAGCTGGCCCTTCTAACATTGTTTATTGATTATGCACTACATTCTCTGTAGGAGTGGCATGTGATACTTTTCGATTAATAGGTCACACTATTTCAAATACACAGTTAATAATGATTTCTGGCAACCTTAACTTACATGCTTGCTGCTCCTGGTTTACGCATTTCTCCCCCTCAAATTCACTGCTCAAATCTAATTCTTGATTACAACCTAAACAAAAATAAAGTGTAAAATATTGTTTATTAGCTAGACTAAGTTGCATCTTATCATTTTTTCCCAAAAAGATTCTTTCCCATAGTCAAAGGTATTAACATTGCTATGAATTTTTTAAAAGAAAGTGAGTCTATATTTGTGGCTGTATAAAGAACTCACATTCGAATTCCTGTCCTTGCAAATCTGTCAGCTCTTCAGAACATGAATCATTGTTTTCAGACCCTGTATTTAAAAACAACAGATAGTGAGTTCTTATATGCTGTAAAAATTAACCATGAAAAATCAGTCATGGTAAAGGGCTGAAGTGTAATCTTCCTTAAAATACAAGACGATTGAGAAAAAAAGTGAGAGAGGAAATAATAAATTAAATTTGTAGTCGGCAAAAACTCAGCTAAAAGCATTTACAAAGAAAAAATTTTAAACCTGTGCTTAACTAAACAGCTTTAAAACGTGTTTAAGTTGTTTGTTTCAAGTTAAGTAACATTCAAACAAAGATAAAGAATCACACTTACCGCGTATTGAAGACAAGGAGCGGTGCCTCTTAACAGTATTTAAGGACCGAAGCTTCCCTTTGCAGTCTGTGCAAAAGCATTTCCTTTTACGCAGAAAGCGAGAACTCAAATTGTACACGGTTGACATGCTGGAAAAAAAGCCTTTTCAGGTTCAAAAAGCCACTAAATTTCTCAGAAAATGAAACCATTAGAAACATCATGCGACGCCGTCTCGTCTCGTAAGCCGGATTTTTGGAACATGACGCGAGCTCTTTGTTTTCAGCCAATAATTGGAAGGAACCAAATCGAGGGAGCCAATCATGAACGTCCACATCGTGCAGTGGCGGGAAAATGGCAACAGCAACGCGGGTCGGCAGACAAAATTTTTTCTCCTTGGAAACTTTTTTTCGACGGAAACTTTTTTGAAGTGTCCTTTTTTTGTTGGTTTTCTTGTGTATTTTTGTTGGCTTTCTTTTTGCCGTAAAATGGAAGTCCACGATCCCAAGGAACTGCTAGAAGTCATTATTGCAAACGAGAGTGCAAGAGATTTGTTGCAAAGTTTTATATCAGAAACAGTCAGGCCTGAGGTAAGTGTGTAACAAATTTGGTACGAGACAATTTTGCATTTTATGAAATTAAAGGGTTTGTTTCTGTTTAACGTCGCAATTTGTGTTCACAGCAATTACCTCCATCTGAAGCCATTCCACTGGTAAGCTGTTTAATATTTTTATTTGTAACGGGAAACGTATTAAAACTAGAGAAGTTACTTTGGCAAGTCATAAACTGGTACAGTTTTCGCACGACAAAAACGTATAATTTGCAAACCCAACGCATATATGTAACACAAATTGTCACTTAGAATGTTTATGCTTAATAGTTCCAGTTTGTCATGAGTGCAAGAAAGTAACAGAACTGTGTGAAGTCAATATTTTCGAGAAAAAAACTCGCACAACAAGATTCATCCATTCAATCAGCGGATAATCGATTGGTTACTCATTTTATAGTCTTTGTAGTTCGTCAATTGAATTTTTCATTCGTCTTAGGATATCATGAAAGACGCATGGGTGGAGTTTGCGGATCGAATTGACCCAAAAAATGGTAAGAAGCTTTCCGCACCTAGTTTAATATTGCTAGTAAAACATATCATTTGGCTTTAAAGCTAGTTAATTTCTTTATGTTTCGTGAACCGCAACTCGTAGCAGTACGAAACCTGTATAAACAAGCCAGGACTCTCACTAACCTTGAAATAACGTCCAAAAAGACCGAGATAATTTTCTAAGTTTTTGCAATGTTTGTGTAGAGTTTCACAGTTTCTATATCATAATATATTCCGTAGTCCCATGGGGTGAAGTGGAAAACGGTCTATTTGAAGAGATGGTAAGCTACGTCCAGCAGCTGAGTAGACACAGGCAGGCTGCGACAGTCAGCAGAAGCGTTATCCGTTTGAGAATCAAAAGGTATTATCGCGCCCAACGCCAGCAACAGCTTAGAAAAGCAGACAAGGAGCAGAGACGTAGGAGGCGATTCCAAAATGGCAAAAATCGTCTCACCATGGTAAGATTCCACTTATACAGTTTTGTTCAGTGTTGATCCTGAAAGGAACCGCGTGACAGTTGGTGTTCAACAAAATTCCGTGACTCCTGAAAGAATCAGAGTAAAAGTGTAAATTAAAGTTAGTTTTCGATTGGCTTAAGAATAAGAACAGCGTTATAAACAACTGAAAAAAGAAGAAGCCATGTGGTTTTGTGAATGTTCAGCTGCAAAAAACGGTCTGCAAATAGCAAAGCGCATATTTTTGGTGTTCAACCTCGCTGGGAGAGTTTAGACCAAAAATGTTTTGTAAGCTAACAAAAATTCCATTTGCTGTTTTGGCAATACTTACCGTTTACGTGACAGATATCTGAAAAGTCTGAAAACGGAACGTGAAAAATAATCCACTGAACAAGACGGCAAAGCTTTGCATTGTCTGCTTTGTCACTTGTGACCGTCATACGAGCCATCGACTGTGATTGGTGGATTTCGATCCGTGCCTGCTTCCTGAGAGGTGCGGTATGTTGGACTCTTGATCGATAGATCACGTTTCTAGCTTACAGTGTATAAACGTGCAGAATGCGAAGCCGTAATTCTGTTGTCGTTATTCATATACTCCGGACAGATGAGAATGAGCGGTATGTACATTGGATCCGTAAAAAAAAGGAAAAGATTCGATTTTACTTACGTTTTAGTTTTGACTTTGGGAATCAACACATACAGTAAGCAGATTGAGTAAGCCATCTTTTGACTGTGAGCTTGTGAAGTTGAAGACTTTGTTCGTTTAATATTTCAACTCTTTAGCAAACCACCGAATAAGCTGTTCGAATAACCAGTCTGAATAAATGTAATAACTATGAGGAATGAAGGTTTAATATTTTGAAATCAACAACTTTGTTTTCAGCGCTGTGCTTTGTAGGGGCTTACTTTTTTTATAATGTACGCTTTATCACCTTATGGGTATCACAACAAAGCGAACTCGAATAAAGTACAGAGTATCGCGCATTTGAGTACAATGGGTCAGATTTTAAAACATAACTATTTGATTGATGTACCCCACAAGCATGATCGCTTTTTAAGATTTCTGGAATCAAGTTATCGTTGCCAGCGCTCCCGCTTCCCTCTTTTTTCTTTCACTGGTGTTTACTAACAGGAGCCTCTGCGGAGGAGAGAGAATTAACATGTAAAATGTTTCACGCTAGTCAAATTGACATAAAGTTACCGAAGTAAAAATGCTTCTTTTTTGGGTGAAAATGTTATCAGTTATTGACACAAATTATCAGCCTGTAGAATCAACCAGATAAAAGAGTTTTAATTTCCTTTTGATTTATCAAGTCTTTCTTCTTGATTTACCCTATAAGTGTCTGTGAAGTGACAAATAATTTACGTTTATTTGTAAGGCCCTTTCAAAATAAAGAGGGTAAGTGTTTTGTTTGTACGTTTGCTATATTGAATAACCGTTAATCACGGGAATGTGCAACTCCACTAAAACATGTTCTAGTTGCTAAGATAACAGTTTAACAAATTAGTATGTCAGAAGTGGTCACAGTATGGATACAATTTTTGTGAACTCTTGAAAGTTTAATATCAAAGGACAGGAGACTGAAAAAAGACAATATATTCTAATGAGCAACAATTCATACCCTTTGTTAAGCTCATGCAGGCTCAGTGTATTAAATGTAGCTACGACATCCAATAAGTTTCTTTTGTAGGTATACAGAAGAACAAGGTGAACGTCATTCCTACAATTAAAGATTTGTTCAATAACAATGAAACTGATAACCCTTTTAATGAATTTGTTTGCTTTCTTTTCAATTTAGGAAAAGAGAGATGAGGAAATGAAGCGACAAAGAGCAAATGGCTTTTTAGATGGGCTTAGTAAAGAACAAATTGTTGAGCGGAGGTTAAATATTGCGCCAGTGGCGAATTCAGTAGTCAATGTCGTGGACAGTGAAGATGAGGATGCACAACGGAATCTTCTTTTCAGAAGAAGGTTGTATTTGAAAAAGGCCAGAGCAGTTGCAAGCAACCGCCGCACAAAGGGGCGGATGTTGTTGGAGGCCTTGGAAAGGCCTGGTGTCAGCCAGCTCCACGTAAGTGACTTACTGGAGCTGGCTGAAGCCAGTGTCCCCCATCAAGGGGCCTCCACAACATCCTTAGCTCTGTCTAGGACAATAGTTCCTGAATCGCCCCTATCCAGTCCAGAATGTAGCAGCTCTCACAAGTGTTAAATTTTACTGGTTTGTTGTATGTAATTGTGTGGAGGCTGTGTTGTTAGGCCTAGATCTGCTGTTTAGGTAATTGAATTGTTTGTGTGACAAACAAAAATATGTGTCCTACACAAAGGCTGCAATTGTCTGAACTTTGGAAGCTGCTGTTTCACTCTTTCTCACCAATTCTAGTTCAAATAACCAAACTTTGAAAGCATTTTGAGATACCCCTTGTTAGACATTTTCATAATTTGGATGATAATCATAACCTCAAATGATAAAAACATTGTGACAATTATTCCTTTCCAGTCTTCTACTCATTTCCCAAATAGTCTGTCACTAGGGCATTTTCAAGTTGGTGTCATTTGAGGTCAGCTTGCACAATTCTTGAAGAAGCTCCTCACATTTTTAAAAGCACATACTCGGTGATGACGTGGACCAAATGTTACTTAGTAATCTGGATGTGCTCAAATGAAAAAAAAAAGATATTTTTGCACAATACCACCAATCAATCAATTAGTTGACAGTGAGTTTTTCATGTAACCTTTGGTGATATTTTTGTAAAAATTATGGGTCGGAAAAAATTCACTGAAAGAGACTGCAGATTACGGATGGAATATTTACACCATCTTTGGTGCTATGGATGCACAGATATTTTCTGAGTTGCTGCATTTTGTTTTTGCCACATCTTCCTTCAGTGGGTGATTCGAAAAGATCAGAACAGTAGCTCACAGCAACAAAATTTATTTCCCTCACTGCCTGAGCCTCACTAGGATTACAATATTAATTTTATATATTAAGGCTGTTGCCTCCTTTTGTTACTGCGCATACTTTCTGCGCATCACGGGATATTCGGGTTTCAGTTTATGACTATGTGGAAAAAGCAGATTTTAGCAAGGGCTATCAGAATCAGAAAAGAACATAATTTATGGGGTAACCAGGCGTTTTTCAGAGATAATTGAGCTTAAAATTGGAAAGAAGTTGCCACACATTCTTTGTATTTTAATGCTTTTTTAGAATTATGGTTGCTTAATTGTCTCTGAAAAATGTGTGTTTACCCACCTTTTTCTTTTTGGATTCCAATAACCCTTGTTAAGATCTACTTTTTCCCCATAGTCATAACTTTTGCAAAAATACACCCGTATTAGGAGGCACCGTCCTTGATAAAGGATAAAAATGGTCAAGTAAACATCATCTTAAAACTGCCCTATTGCCTCAAAACCTTGTGAGAGCTGCTGCATTTTACTTGAATGGATGAAATATTTAAATTGAAACTCGAACTAGTAGCTGAATTTTCAATGGCTTGATGCATACATAACCTGAAGTGCTAGACACGTGGAAATTTGGGTTGTTTCCCAAACCACCTTTCCATGTTCAACTGGCTTAAAGTTCTATACTTTCTTTTTCCTTCCGCTACCATACATAAGTGATGACTTTAAGAAAACATCAAGTTGAGTTTCATTTTGAATATTTGATTATTCATAAGTGGAGACGAGTATAGCTTTTCTCACATTTGTAAAGAAATTGGTTTTAATTTGCAAGAAAACAAAGTTTTAGTCATACATTGCAAGCATGCGCAAGAAAAGTTTTATTCAGCTTGCCAGCACGTGCAGAATGGTGTCACGAGTCTCAGTCACCACTGCTCTAACACAGTGTGTTGCTTGGCATAAAAAAGTGCACGTGCATAAATTCCTTTGATAAAAATACACACCACTTGAAGTCTTCTTATAAATTTTGTGGTATAGCTGTAATTTTGATCCAGAAATTCCCTTCTGGTTTCCAAAAGAAAATGAGCCCTGCAATGATCTAAAAATTGCATGCATAAAAATAATAGGCATAGCATCATTTCAGCATGCTTTATGCTCTCATAAAGTGGGTTCAATTTCATTAAAAACATAAGTAAGCAATATTATTATTTGAGAGAATACAACTCTTGTTTTGACTATGTTGACCTATTATAACATCTTGCAAAAGTACAATTGACTCCCAGTAACTTGAGGGAAATAAAAAAGGTTTGAGTTATCAGGATTTCGCATTATCAAGTGTGAAATAAAAAAAAAAACAAGGTTTCTTTCTCAGGATCCAAAAATTCAACTAAGCCACAAGCTTTCGACTGCCTTGCAGAATCTTTTTTAAGTGATGGTGTTGGATGTTTTGTCACGTAATTAAGGATGGTGAAAACCATGTAACAAAACATCCGCATAGATCCCCGGGAGCTTGTATCTGTTGTCACAATTCATCATTGGGGTCTGACAGTGAATTTCGATGGCCTCTCTAATTCGTCTCTTAAAAGAGAGTGAGATATTTATAAAGAAAATGAGCTAAAAGGCAAACAATTACTCTTACTATGAGTTACTGAGGGTTTGAGTTACCGAGAGTCAACTGTATTTATGTGGATATTTTATGTACCCGTACCATTTTGTAAGAAATGGCTGGCCAGACGTTTCTATTTTGTAAATGTTACATGTATCATTTAGAGGAAATGGATCCAGCTATAATTCTTCAAATCACATTATTTTTGTAAAATGCAAAATGCACAGCCACCAATAAATGCTTATACAGACTAGAACCAGTTCATAACATTTAAAACCTAACAGTCCTAGCCAGCCAGTTCTTGACAATGTTCATAAGCTCCCCGTGGTGTCAATCAAAAGTGTGAATGTGAATAATCATGGCACAGCTTTTGTTTCGTTTAATGTACAGCTGTAGGTTCCTACTAGCAATCACACTCATAAGTTGTGTCCCTCATATCTAAATGCATGGGAACACCCAAAAACATCATCATAAGGACACTTATTCATATTCAACATTTGTGATCTGGTTTTTTCTGGACTGTAAACATTGAGTTCCAGTACTTGCCAGACCACGTGATTTCAAAATGGTGTTCCTTCAAGGTGAGATTAGTTAGTTTGGTCAAAAGGATAATGACATCTTTTCCAACTTGATCATATAAGAAGCTCATGTTTGTGACTATGGCTGTGATTCTGATCCTCACATTGTTAGTACGCACAGAGATTAAAAATATTTATTGTAAATAGCTAAGGAGGTTACCACAAAAAAGAAAATATTTGCAGCTAGCTGTTGCTTATTTGTTAAGAGATTCAGTAGACAGATGATTTTAAATTTTGAATTTTAGAACCTCATCTGATAACTTGGTAAATCTTTGGATATTTATTTCAGAATTAACAAATACGTTAGCTGTGTGATTACATAACAATTAATAATTGTTGTTTGATTAGTTTCAGATGTGCATTAATTTTATAATTTAAGTTTTTACCAAACAAATGAAGATATTCTATGTAGATTAAAACAAAATTGTAATTATCATCTTTAGATATTGTAATGATGTGCAGTTCCAGGAAATATTCATACCCACCTAACGGATGGTCATTGGCAATCCTGAGCAAGGGTGGGGGCGGAGGAAGGGAGGGGGGGGGGGTTGTCAAAAAATAAATTTTAAAAGAAAAGTGTGATGCTTAACTGGAATTTTCAAATGGGTTGGAAGGTGGGGGTTAAAACAGAACAAAATGTCCTTGGGGTGTATAGATATTTTCTGCACTGCACAATTTATAAAGAAGTACACTCTTTCAGTTTCATTAATTTAAAGGCAAGAGTGTAGTATTGATTTTGGGTGTATTCTTTAAAGTTAATTGCAGTTTAAGACAGTATTGTTTTTTGGATTGATAGTTTTAAATTGGTGTTTCACAGTAATCACAGAATTAGTTTTATAGTAAATTTGTTGGAAACAATGATCAGGTAAAGCTGTTACACTGTTAATGTTCTCTGTGGAAGTTTAGCTTGTTGACTTAATTATAGTACTACATTCAGTGTCACAGAAAATGGATTTGTCTCTTACTATAATATTGGTTTGGTAATGATTATATGGGTATTTGATGTTATACAAGTATGACTACAGTTTCTCTGTGTTGAACATGTGCAGACCAAATTAAATCTATTTCATTTAAGTGCATGTGCTCAATACAGAAAAATGGTAGCCGTACTGAAAACCCATGAAAATGCCCAAATCTATTAATAATAGGCATCATAACCATGATTCTTATGGTTGTAAATCATGGTTATGATTCCATACATGATTAACACCCCAATATGCATCATAACCATGACTCCTGTGGTTGTAAATCATGGTTATGATTCCAGACATGATTAACACCTCAACATGCATCATAACCATGATTCTTGTGGTTGTAAATCATGGTTATGATTCCAGACATGATTTAACACTCCAATATGCATCATAACTATGATTCCTGTGGTTGTAAATCATGGTTATGATTCCAGACATGATTTAACACAAGTCTAAAAATCATGATGATGATTTAAGAGAATAATAAAAATCATGCTATGATTTTTTGGGTACAGATCAAACCCTAATATGATTTGCTGTGATGCAAAGAGGACAGTACAATCATCACAAGAATCATTGAGGGTGATTCTTTAGTTTGAATTCCTGTGCGATGCCAAGATGTCGACGCCATTTTCAACGATTTCCTTCTTCGTTCGTTTTTGAGGTGGACTTCCCGCCATGTAAACAATTCTCAGGTTATTCCAAACTAACTGCTGATGTAAGGTGCGACAAGACAACAAATAAAACGATCCAAATGAAGGATAAATTTTTGCGATGTTCCTCACAAGCGCTAGGAACGAACACAACAAAAGATTTTGTTACGTAATTCCCTGTGCGCCAAATATTCCCGCGCTTTTGTCAGGTGACGTGACACGTGACCCAAGATGTCGGCAAGTCGGTAAAGATCGGAACGAACAACAAAGAACGAATCTCATCCCCAAATTTCCCTCTGCTGACGAACAAGAGATCTGCGGCGAGAATTACATTTCTTCTTACAAACATGGAAGTTCCACTGCACCAAACAAAGGTTCTGCCCCACAAGGGCTAAAATCGAGCAAATTTCAGTCCACAAGCTTTATCTTTGAATAATATCCTCCCAGGAGCATAGGACCCTCCATAATCTCTTTGCATTTCGATCATGAGGGGTAGCTCATTAGTGAGCAGCAAAAGTATGGAAAAAAAATCTGCGATGAAGATTTGCGCGCAACTTCCATAAACGTCGACATGATTTCTTCGGATTTAGCGTTAAAATGGCGGTCAAAAGTGAAAGTCCAAGACTAGGAGAGAAATAAACGAAGTTGATTTTTTTTTACCACGAAATAAAAGTCTTGAAAGAGCAAGTTGTGCGAGGAGGTAAATACCCAAGGAAAAAAAAAATACCCAACGCCGCCAAACTCTCGCACAATAGGTAGCGCTTTTCTAATTTCTCCGGAAGGCTTCTGGCAAGACGCCCTTCTCTGTTCTCTCTGGTGAGGCTGCTTCGAGAGCAGCTTCTTCACTTTTAGCCACATCCCACAAGCTTTACATTTTCATCGCTTGTTATCTTCATGTGGGATCCCTGCCCGGGATCCCTGAGCGTAAGTGTTAAGGGGCCTTCACACGACAAACTTAAGTTTGCAAACTCGTGTTGGCAAACTCAAGTTGGTGTGTGTGAACGGCACAAAAACAGTTGGCAAACATGTTGGCAAACTGTTGGCGACAAATAGAACTTGTCTCTATTCTCGCCAACTTTTTCGCCAACTTTTTCGTGTTGGCAAACTCGAATTTGACGTGTGAACGATTGGCAAATGTGTGTTGCTATCTTTCAACCAATCAAAATACGCGCTTTAGTCACGTGATTTGCGTGACACTTCACAAGATGGCGGACGAAGATCGCGATGCGTTCAAATTTATCTTGTTCATTCGTTCATTTGTTCGACTGAGTGCGGGCTTACTGATTTGGTGCATATTGGAGTGGAGATTTCTGCTTTGAACCGATTTACAACTCTAAACTAAACAAATTAAAATGGTATTAAAACATTGAGAAATAGTGTCCATTGTTTTAATACTTATACAGCAATACTATAGAGAAGGACTAGCCTTTCTCTAAATGTTTTTTTTTTTATATATATTAAAAAAAAGTTTTGAGTTGACGCGAGTTTGACGTGTGAAGGCATGAGTTTGCCAACTTTTTAAAGTTTGCCAACACGAGTTTGCAAACTTTAGTTTGTCGTGTGAAGGCCGCTTTACCTAACAGCTGTCCATGGCTGCTAATGCTTGGGCTGTCTATGTTTTCTGGTAGATATGATATACATCTTATTCGATGGTTTCACATATAATACACGCGGCTATTTTGCGAGTTGCGTATGAGGTTTATATCGCTATTTGCAGGCTTTTCCAAGGCCAAGGCCAAGGCGCGAGTGGGGGATGATGGGAGCGACCGCGGAGCGCTGGCGGTGGGTGATGGGAAGGAAATGCCCCAGATAAGCGATCGCGAGCGACTGGGGCAGTACCTCTAAAAGTAGGGAAAACAAGTCTAACCGCACTATGCAAATTGTCGGGGAGTACCCCCCCCCCCCGCCCAGGATGCTGAACCTGAAATGATTCCACGCACCAGAGCCATAGTCTGGAGGAGTATTACTGTTAATTGTATCCCTGTTCCTGCTACACTTGCTCTTGTAACTATAAAAGTATGCTCCTGGCTATAATCAGAAGTCGCATTGGAGTCGCAGTCATTCAATAACATTAAATATAACTTCGGCCTTACTCTTGAGTCTGTGGATGAAATTGGATGAAATTCCCCTACATGTAGGGGAATTTCATGAGCAATCAAATCAAAGCCAACGGACAAAACTTCTCGGTTGTACTGGTCACTGTGCTGTAAAGGGATGATGTATCTTGAGTCTGTAGGTGAAAGTGTGACCATTCAAATGAAAGCTACTGAGCAGTACTTTCCTGTGGTGCTGTTTATTATGCTGTACAAGGTGGTTCTAACTTTTGAGTCTGTGGATGAAATCCTAAAGTGTGACCATTCAAATGAAAGCTACTGAGCAGTACTTTCCTGTGGTGCTGTTTATTATGCTGTACAAGGTGGTTCTAACTTTTGAGTCTGTGGATGAAGTCCTAAAGTGTGACCATTCAAATGAAAGCTACTGAGCAGTACTTTCAAATGAAAGCTATTAAGCAGTCCTGTACTGTGGTATTATTTGTTATGTTGCACAAGGTGATTCTACGTTCAATGCTGCCTTTTCGCCATTTCATTTTTTTTTCTGAAAGTAAGTCGATGAAAAAAGATCTAGAAGTATTCGTAAGACGCTCAAGGTGATTGCGCTTATCTTAACTGTTATAGTATTGAAAAAAAAGAACAATAATAATAAATCCGGTGTCAGGTGCAATATCAATGGCAAAAGAAAACAAAGTTAAGTATAAACTTTGGTAATCCGGCGTGAATTACAAGAATTAGCAAGGTACACCTCAGTGGGAATTCGTTTCTATGGCGACACTTTTATCAGAGGGCAGAGGTAATCGAGAGCCAAATTAGCTAGACAAAGAGAGAACAAAAGCCTCGCCACCTTTGTTCTAACATTTGGGTTGAATACTGGCCCCAATTACCCTTGAAACAAATGGCTAGCACTCTAAATTGCCATCGATCCAAACAGGCAGTGGTGCAAACAAACCGTTTTGTGTTGCGTTGGTTCAGTTTAAGTGAGGCGCCACAAGAAACGAGGTTGAGATCCACCACCGCGGGTGCGAGGCGGTCTAAGATGCCGCAGTCACAAAGAAAGCCTTTGAAGACAAAAAGAAAGTCTCTGACTAGGGGCGTTAACAACACAGAGTCAGAGAATAAGAAAGGATTAAAGCGGGGAGGTGAATCAGAGGTGGAACACGCGGCGGTGACAGTCAACTTAATCTCGAGTAAACTGGTAAACAGTGATGAAGAAATGGAGCTAATTGGAGAGGACATCGAGGGCGAGGAACGAGAAGAGGCGGGAGGAGACGATGAGGAAAACGACGATCACGAATACAGCGACGTAGAAACTTTAGATTTCTTAACAGAATCGTCTAGCGAGTTAACAGACGAACCAATTTTACTGCCGAATATTCTAATCCCTTGTACAAAGTGCGGAGACGTGATTAACATCTGTCGCTTACCAGGCCATCGGAATTTACACTCGGCGTTACAAACTCTTAAGTATTCAGAAGACCAGAGGCCAAAAAACCTCAACGCCTTAGTGAGGAGGAGAAAACTTTTGATCAAACAGCAACAAGATGCAAGTTCGCGGAATATTCAAGATCCCTTCGGGGACAAGCATTTGCATAAATTAAACACCGCGTTTGAAGTCTTGAGAAGTGAACTGCAAGGCAATATGGAGGTGCGAAGCCTAAGTGATCAAAATATTCAAGGTTTGTCTCTTATTTTCACTTTAAATATCTTAACTCTGAGTGGATCTAGAAACAGCTTTTAAAACTGTTTTGCTTCCAGGCTTAAATCAGTGATCCTGAAATCTTGATGCGACTCCTGTTACAACCGACTTCACACTGACAAAACAACAACGCAAAGAAAAGCATTAACTTACTCGATTAATTAAAATGTACTGATTCAATTATTAAGTACTAAAAACGTTGTACATTTGCGTAATTGTTTAAATATCTTAAAAGAGTTTGTTTCAGTTTATAAACCATTCGCTTAGCCTTGTACACCTATATTTCAGTTGCGTGATTTCTATTTACATAACCTCGATAACAAAACAAGTTCAATTTGCCCTTTTCACCTCAATTGGAATAACTCGAATCAAGTTAAATACTTGAGCTTGGTTCGATCGCACGTACAACGTAAAAGCAAACACAAATACGTGTCAAGTCCGTCAAGTGCAAGGAACGACAACAAAAACACTTCCGTTATCTTTCATGAACGTTAGCGCGTAGCATGTTAAGGTTAAGGTGATTCCATCAAAAAAGAAGTTGTAACGAGAATTTACTGAAACTTTGCACAGTTATTTAATTAAAGCTCGTACATTAAAAAAGTAAAATAAAAAGAGGGGGTCACCGTAGTATATAGGTATTTTGCTAGCTTTCGACTTATGCCAGAGTCACCTAGTACTTGAACAAAGTTATCACTATCCATTAAATGTAAGCACTATTCTTGTGATAGCAAAACAATGTTACAGTAAAACGCCTTAAAGTTGCCGCAAAAATGAAAGTAATGAAATAACAGGCAAATCAACCGTCTGTACGCTTCCAGTGAAACGCCTAAAATCAGACTGTAATAGTTAATCGATCGGAATACTTGAAAATTGAATAATGAAAAATTCTTCAAGTTAAGATATATCATGTAGAGTCGTATTTTCCTTAAATAAATGGGGTAAATGAAATAAAAAAGTGGCGTCACCGAGTTCGTTTTATAGGAGAAAACGACCATTTATTTCTCTGAACAGCTCAGCTCTCATACAAAACCTATCAAGTTCCGAACCTGCGTGCGCTCATGCGCGCGCTAATCACGCAATATATGATGTGTAGAAAGGTTGCGCACCTCAATTGAATGGAATCACCTTAAGAAACCACAACGAACTGCACCAGCGGAAATTTTGCCCGGGTCCCAAAGGAGGCGGAAGCGGGGTTCCTGAACCCGCAAAATTCTCGTGGAGCCCGGAGGCCGAAGCCTTTCTTCACTTGAAGCCCGGACAAAAATGCAGATTCTGGCTGAATAGAGCCCCGAAGCCCGGATGATTTGTCCTGGACCCTTTTGTTTTTTAGGTCAGAGTCCTGGAGCCCCAATTTTTCTGTCTTATACCCGCGGAGCCTTTAGGCCAACCCCCCCCCCCCCCCCCGGGGAGGCCAGAGCCCTGAAGCCCTTTGCCCGTTTGGGAACCTCTCTTGTCTTCAAAAACTCACTGAACTCGTATTTTCGGCAGAGAAGTTATTAGCAGATGACCTCTGGGTGGGCAAGAGTAATCGCGCAGTTTGATTGGTTCATTCCAGGTTGTCTATTCGCTAGTAGTAGGCATTCGCTGGGGGGTCTATTGCGAAGGCATGAATCTGATTGGCTCAATCGCCACTGTCCATTCACTATTAGTAGACATTCGGTCTGTTGTGAATACGCGAATCTGATTGGCTCTATCGTCACTGTCTATTCGCTATTAGCAGATATTCACTGTGGTCTATTACGAATACATGAATCTGATCGGCTCAATCGCCATTGTCTATCCACTATTTAGCAGACATTCACCGTGGTCTATTGCGAATACATGAATCTGAATGGTTTAATCGTCATTGTCTATTTACTATCAGTAACATTCCCTGGGCATTCCCTGTGATCTATTGCAAATACACGAATTTGATTGGCTCAATTATCACTGTCTCTCACTATTTGTAGACATCCACCGTGGTCTATTGCGAATACCTGAATCTGATTTGCTCAATCGTCATTGTATATTCACTTTTAGTAGACATTCGGTCTGTTGCTGACACAAAAATACGCTTGTCTTAGTCTATTCTCTAATGGAAAACTTGGCCTCGTAGTTGCATTGCTAGGTAGAAATATGTAGACTTGTCAAAAGAAATGTTTCTGTTGATTAGCAAATGAACTTTAAATGTGAAGAAGATCCTCGCAGTTATTAACGCAACTTATGCAGTTGCGAAAAGAAAGCCTGAAAAAATCAGGCTTGCCGGGACTCGAACCCTGACCTCTGCGATACCGGTGCAGCGCTCTAACCAATTGAGCTAACAAGCCAACTGGGAGCTGGTCATTAAATTGGTTACATTTATTTCTTCATTCCGCAGTTCAAATATATGAATATCATATATTCATAATTTCATCTTCATCTTCCCCGGGTATATTACGCATAAGTTGCGTTAATAACTGCGAGGATCTTCTTTACATTTATTTCTTCATTCCGCAGTTCAAATATATGAATATCATATATTCATAATTTCAAATGAACTTTCTCATAATTCAGAAGCTCTTTCCATTTAAGACAAACTTATAACTGGCTCTCTTACGGAGGACAGTAAACAGCCTCATAGCCTTATTTTCTAATTGCAGAGATAAAATTAACTGGCGAAGGCTTTGACCTCTCTTGCACGACTGCGGCCGGGGTTTGCGAAGAAGCCAACAGAAGATGGAAAAATATGGAAGACGTACATTCCTACAAGGACAACTTCCTTGACAACTTGGAGAGCGCCTTCTTCGCGATCTACGACGGTTACAGTGGGAAATACACGGCGCAAAAGTGCAGTCAACATCTCCATGCGTTCTTAAAAGAGGAACTCGACTCCATTGTAACGCACCAACAAGCTAGGCCTACTAAACGACAAGTCACCGCGGCATTTAGAACTTCTTTTTCTAAAACTGAAAAGCTCTTGCTGATGTCCGAAGAGGAGCAGTCGCGCAGCAGATGGAGCGGCTGCTCAGCAGTCACGTGCGTTTTGACTCTTGACACGTGTTTTATAGCAAACGCGGGAAACGTCGGCGCCATTTTGCTGCGTGACAACGACATCGTTAAGGCACTCACGCACAAACACGATTTGTACGACAAGAAGGAACGCGAACGTGTAAAGAAATCAAACGGGGTCATTGTAAAGACCGAAAAGTGCGCTCTCATAAACGGTGCCCTTGGCGTGACAAGGGGCATTGGGAGCATTGGTGATTTGGCCTTAAAGAAGTGCGTCATTAATGAGCCTAACGTCAAAACTGTTCCTCTAGACCCATCTGACCAGCTTATTATCTTGGCTTCCGGCGGATTTTGGAAGATTTTCTCGTACGAGGAAACCACTCATCTTGTAAATGGATTTTTCGGACAAATCAGAAAGGAAGCAAAACAGAAAATCATTGGCGGAAAGAAACAAAACAAACCTACATCTAAAACAAGTAAAGAAGACACACTGGGTAAAACAACTAGTACGGAGCTCTTCTTAAAGGTTTCTGATGCAGCAAGCGACTCATGTCATCCCGTATTCTGTAATTCTGGCATAAATACAGGATATTTTACAACCAATGAAAGGAAAATAACACGCAGCAAGAGTGAAGTTAGCTTGGACAAACTTGCAATGAAACCTGAAAATACCAATTGTCAAACATCGAATGACCTCTCGATAGACACAACAAGAAACACACACGACAATGAAACGCCGGAAGTTATCGATAAAACAACACTTCAGAATGACGTAACGTCAGCGGGTGATGACGTCATAGATGACTTCACGATTGAATATTTACGTCATCACCGATTTTCTCTCCCGGATGACAAAACGTTTCAGTTGCTGAAGGATTCTGGGGAAAAGGAACTCACAAGGCAGGAGAAAGCGCGCTTACTGGCAAAGTGTCTAGCGGAGAGGCTTGTTAAATGTGCACTGTACGCCGAGTCCATGGATAATGTCACAGTTTTTGTTGTTCTGTTACCCGGGTTCTCCATGATCAATTGGCAGATGGTGAGAGCGGATATTCTGAAAGCTTTGGACGAGTTTGTGGATGAAGATGAATTGTATTAACAAAACGGTCAAGCGCAAAAGCTTCTTGAAACCTACACGATTGATAACCGTGCTTGCGCGATCATTTACAACGAGTAAACTTGGTTAACAAACGCAGCTAAGAACCAAATCTCTCGCGTAAGTGTAAAACTAGCGCACCAGTCTAGCTTTTCAACGCCTCGAACAGGTTTTAGAGAGAAAGTAAATGCAAGTTTACAATCATTGCCGTAAATGTTTATTCAGGGAAAGTATACGACAATTACAGGTAAAACTTGAGAGGAATGCACACTTCCAGATAAATTTCACTTGAATGGTCTCACTTGAATGATCTACAGACTCAAGAGTTTAAACCACCTTGTACTGCATAATACACAGCACCACTGGAAAGTAGTTCAGGATTTCATCCAGAGATTAAAATTGTTTTGCACTGATGGCATAACAACTATTTAACAATTTTTAAATCAAAATTAATTACTTTGGTATACGCACCAGAATTAAGTGTTATTTAATAATTACTTTGTTATATATTAGAGTGGTTTTCAATTGAGTATCGAAAGTAATTCGTGTTTTGCTTTGGTTTTGCTTTACTTCGCTCTGTGATTGGATAAAACCTTTCGCGCCACTTTCTCGACCAATCAGGAGTAAAACTCAAACCAATCAGTCGCAACTTGCTCGCGCTCGCACGCGTTTTCCCGCGCTTGACGCCGGTTACATGTACTTGCTTCGAGTTCTGATTGGTTCATTGGGTAATTTGTGTTTTTTGTGATTGGCTGGGGTAATTGCTTTGGTTTTGGTTTTACGACACTCATTTGAAAAGCGCTCTATGTTATACAAAAGAGAAATCCATTACAATGCCATTACACAAAAAATATATTGTATGAACAGAATTGCAAACAAATAAACTATTAATTTTTTACAGATTTAAGAAATAGCCTTGGATTAAGGTCACTCTATATTTGGTTTTACATCACAAACAAAATAAATACAACTCACTACAGAACGAACTCGCCAGGGTTTTATGGTGACTACGGAGACCGGATTAAAGGAAAAACTTGTTGTCGAAAGTTGTTGAAAGTTCAAACTTCTGTAACTAGTGTGCGCTCCCGCAACTCTCATACGCACTCGACAACTCTCGCACGCTCTCGGCAACTCACGAGCTCTCGGCAACTCTCATACGCACTCGACAACTCTCGCACGCTCTCGGTAACTCACGAGCTCTCGGCAACTCTCATACGCACTCGACAACTCTCGCACGCTCTCGGCAACTCACGAGCTCTCGGCAACTCTCATACGCACTCGACAACTCTCGCACGCTCTCGGTAACTCACGAGCTCTCGGCAACTCTCATACGCACTCGACAACTCTCGCACGCTCTCGGCAACTCACGAGCTCTCGGCAACTCTCATACGCACTCGACAACTCTCGCACGCTCTCGGCAACTCACGAGCTCTCGGCAACTCTCATACGCACTCGACAACTCTCGCACGCTCTCGGCAACTCACGAGCTCTCGGCAACTCTCATACGCACTCGACAACTCTCGCACGCTCTCGGCAACTCACGAGCTCTCGGCAACTCTCATACGCACTCGACAACTCTCGCACGCTCTCGGTAACTCACGAGCTCTCGGCAACTCTCATACGCACTCGACAACTCTCGCACGCTCTCGGCAACTCACGAGCTCTCGGCAACTCTCATACGCACTCGACAACTCTCGCACGCTCTCGGCAACTCACGAGCTCTCGGCAACTCTCATACGCACTCGACAACTCTCGCACGCTCTCGGCAACTCACGAGCTCTCGGCAACTCTCATACGCACTCGACAACTCTCGCACGCTCTCAGCAACTCACGAGCTCTCGGCAACTCTCATACGCACTCGACAACTCACGAGCTCTCGGCAACTCTCATACGCACTCGACAACTCTCGCACGCTCTCAGCAACTCATGAGCTCTCGGCAACTCTCATACGCACTCGACAACTCTCGCATGCTCTCAGCAACTCACGAGCTCTCGGCAACTCTCATACGCACTCGACAACTCTCGCATGCTCTCAGCAACTCACGAGCTCTCGGCAACTCCCATACGCACTCGACAACTCTCGCACGCTCTCGGCAACTCACGAGCTCTCGGCAACTCTCATACGCACTCGACAACTCTCGCACGCTCTCGGCAACTCACGAGCTCTCGGCAACTCTCATACGCACTCGACAACTCTCGCACGCTCTCGGCAACTCACGAGCTCTCGGCAACTCTCATACGCACTCGACAACTCTCGCACGCTCTCGGCAACTCACGAGCTCTCGGCAACTCTCATACGCACTCGACAACTCTCGAACGCTCTCAGCAACTCACGAGCTCTCGGCAACTCTCATACGCACTCGACAACTCTCGCACGCTCTCGGCAACTCACGAGCTCTCGGCAACCCTCATACGCACTCGACAACTCTCGCACGCTCTCAGCAACTCACGAGCTCTCGGCAACTCTCATACGCACTCGACAACTCTCGCACGCTCTCAGCAACTCACGAGCTCTCGGCAACTCTCATACGCACTCGACAACTCTCGCACGCTCTCGGCAACTCACGAGCTCTTGGCAACTCTCATACGCACTCGACAACTCTCGCACGCTCTCAGCAACTCACGAGCTCTCGGCAACTCTCATACGCACTCGACAACTCTCGCACGCTCTCGGCAACTCACGAGCTCTCGGCAACCCTCATACGCACTCGACAAATCTCGCACGCTCTCAGCAACTCACGAGCTCTCGGCAACTCTCATACGCACTCGACAACTCTCGCACGCTCTCAGCAACTCACGAGCTCTCGGCAACTCTCATACGCACTCGACAACTCTCGCACGCTCTCGGCAACTCACGAGCTCTCGGCAACTCTCATACGCACTCGACAACTCTCGCATGCTCTCGGCAACTCTCACAAGTGTGGCGGTCTGGTACGGCAGAACAAAATGCTGCGGTAACCGTTCGATGGATTGGTATCCTACCGGGGGGGGACCAGTTACTTTCCGCTACTGAAACTGGAGTTAATTCCTGGCCTGCTCAGATGTCTTTCGACACTGTTTTCATGTTTGGCTACCTGTTGTTTGTCTGTTGATCTCAAGGAAGACGTAACTCTGCAGTTACCTGTGAGATGTGAAACCACTCGGTGGTCTTAGCCTGAACTTGAAGAGTCGATGACAGGGAGGGCACTACAATCCCGTTGTAGAGACAATGGACGCAGCTCAAAGGCGTCGTTCTCTATCATCGCACGCCTATCTGCAGAGTTCCTAGAAGCTGATGCATTTCAGTGGAAGGAACGCCAATGGAGTCTGTCTTGTGCTACTTTCACAAGCTCGGATGGTTTTATGCCATTCCATTTCAGGGTGAACAAGAAATTCTGAAGAATTTACAGGCGGCGGATAGTTTCTGCACCCCCCCCCCCCCCCCCCCCCACCTTTCCCTTTTCCTAAGGAAAGTTTCTAAAAACTTTAATAGTTCGTGGTTATGGACAATTTGCACTTCCGGTATGTAACGAATGAAATGTATGTAAAGATGTTATATTATCCAGATTGGTTAACTGATAAAATCAATAGCAACTTGAGAACTTTGTTTGTTTGTGACCAGTGACCTCTGTGCGACTTCTAGGCCTATATGCGAGTATAGGGAGCCTGCAAGAAAACCCTGTGGCTTGACGTGGATAAATAAATCGTTCTTAAACCGTGATATCGTTAAGAACGGCCTTAGGCATTCACGACAAACGTTTCAACCTTCAGGCAAGGGCTCCAATCAGATCCTAACGACACGAGTGCAGGCTAATTGCAATCTATTTTTACAACAACGATGCAGGTCTATTTTCATTTTTGAATATTTAATTAGCCTCATCACTGAAGGCAGCGAATTTGGAGGCACTGTGCAACCATTACTAACAATAGCTCCATGAGTCATTGACGATTTTGCAGGCTTAGTAGTCTCATCTTTCCGGAAAATCAGTGTACCTACATCGCTTTCTTTAACAAAAAGATGTTGTTTAAAAACCACTTTCATAACAGATAAATGACCCTCCAAGTAACGCTCTTTTTATATCTGGCAAGAAATTCTGAAGAATTTACAGGCGGCGGAAAGTCTCTTCCCCCACCCCTCCCCCCCCCCCCCCTTATACCACCGTGTGGCAAGGTGTACAATAACTGTTCCCTTTTGTTTCGGATCCGTGATTCCAGAAGCAATAAGAAAATACTGCAAT